>JACVEC010000364.1:0-82500 GCA_025215565.1 Flaveria ramosissima | reverse complement strand
AAATAGTATGCAAGTTTATCTTCTAATTACTGTTTATTTGTTTTGGGTATGAATTTTAAGTACTACCTGAGTTACCTAATTAATCAAAATGGTACAAATGGATAAAACATACATGGTATATAATTAACATACTTCATTCATTGATGTCCATTACCAAAACATACAAAACATACAATAGCCACCCATATTATGCAGTTAACATTCAAGTCACTTACTGAACTTACCAAAACAAACAAAAGTTTAACTACACTTGACTGACTGCCTAAACTTACATAAACACACATCCTTAATACACATCATTAATGACCAGAACCTGATGCTTCCCCTTGTCCAACACATGTTTTTTTGTTGTGTCCCTTCTTGCCACATTTTCCACAAGCCAATGTCTTCTATTTCCTGCTGAGCTTTCCACCTTTGACCATGTTATCTTCTTTCTCCATAGCATCCTTTTTCCTCATCTTTCTTGGCCTGCCTATTGGTTTATGATGCTTTGGTGCTATGAGCTTTGTAGGGCACCCTGATCTTGGTCACATGCTTATACCATTGATGGGTCCTATTTTGTGTGACTAAACCTCTTTCCATGTGGATAACCAGTAGCAAGAATCAACCCATTTCTCTGGAATATCCACCTCAACCCCATTTAGAGCCAAGTCCCAGTTGGTTGCAACAGCATGCTTACAAGGAATTCCCATTAGTTCCCATCTCCTACATGAGCAAGCCTTCTCAATCACATCAACAACATATTGTTCCCCATTGAAACATGTAACTTGGAATTTTGGACCCCCATTCCATTGAACAGTTAAGCTAGAAGCTTCCTTTTTGATGATCTCAAACTTTTTTGTTATATATAAAACTTATAGTTAAATACAAGAAAACATTGTCAAATAAATACAAATATGACTAACATGTGAAATGACTTCTAGCCCAGTGAATAGGTGCAATTTCTTTCAACCACTTGTATGCATCAGGATTCATTAATATGAGCTCCTCTATTTTGTTCTCAAATTCTTGGACTGTTGTCACTGAGGCTATATTCCATAACATGTCTTTATAAGCCTTTCCTCTCCATTGAAGTTTCATGTTCTGATGTATATGTCTAAGACAATATCTGTGCTCAGCATTAGGGAATACCTCTTCAATGGATGGGATGATCCCCTTTTGTCTATCTGAAATAAATATGTAATTACACCTATCATGTAACTCCAAATCATCTTTAAGATTATCTAAAAACCATGTCCAAGATTGCCTTGTCTCTGCCTCAACCACTCCATATGCCAATGGATAGATTCCATTATTGGGATCCATGCCCACAGCAGTCAATAACTGACGTGGGTATGGTCCCTTCATGAAAGCACCATCTAATCCAATTATCTCCCTTTTACAAGCTTTGAAACCTTCTTTTAATGAACCCAAAAAAAATGTACACTCTTTTGAACACCCTGGTCTCTGAAGTTGAGTTTGGCTCTTGTTCAACATCAACTTTAACAGTTGTGTTAAGGTTTGTTCTTTGCAATTCTAGAAGGTAATCTCTTAACATATTGTATTGTTTACTATAGTCACCCATTACCTGCTGTGAAGCTTGTGTCTTAGCCCTAAATGCCTTTATCTTAGATACTCCCATGTCATACTTTCTTCGCAGTTGTTCTTGTATAGCCTTGATGGGTATGTTAGGGTTTGACTGTACCTCCATTTGGATCTCCTTAGAAAGCCAATCTGAAGTAAATGCCTTCACAGATCTACTTTGAAGGCACCTATGTTGTGGATTGTATGTTTTAACTACCCATGTTGGCTCATCTTTTAGTCTTGCAACATACAGAACCCATGGACATTTATTTGGTTTTTCTAGGGTTTGTCTACCCCCATCTTTTTGAATTTTTCTCTCTAGACCCACCTTTGACCCAGCCATTTTTGACTGACTTCTTTTCTTTGACTGACTTGTGTCTTTTCTTTGACTTGGGCCTTCATCTGGGCTTTTCTCAAAATGTGGAATTGGGCCATTACAAACTGCCCTAACCCTGTCTTGGTCATTTCTATAAAATCCTATTTCCCTTCTAGTTTCTATAGCATGCCTTTTAATGAGGGCCTTCACTTCTGCATTATCCCCAAACTGTTGACCAACATCAAATTTGCAACCTTGTTGTTCTTTTCTAAGTTTTCTAAGTGCTTTCCTCCTTAACTTCTCAATTCCTCCATCCGCATCTGATGATGATGTCCCAAATGAATCATTACTCAAATAGTCTTCTACATCAAAGTTCATATCTTCTACACCCTCATCTGTTTCAATAGTAAAGTTCATATTGAATTTGTTCATATCAACTTCAACCTCATCAACTTTGTTTGCTTCATCTACAATTTCATCTTCATCCTCATCAATCTGTTTTTCTTTATCTATACTTTCATCTTCATTACCAGATTCTTGGTTATCATCTCTCAGATGTTCTTGTTCCATAGGACCATGTTCTATACCTTCCTTAACTTGTTCCATAGGGTCATGTTCTAATGGGTCCCAGAAATCATCAAAAATGAGGTCATCAATCCAATGCCTTCCTTCCATATTGACATCTACATTAAAATTCTGATCATGTTGTTCCACACTATCCTCTGCATTTACATTCTGATCATGTTGTTCCAATTGGCCTCTGCATTTACATTCTGATCATGTTGTTCCTCATTACCCTCTGCATTTACATTATGATTATCTTGTTCCACATTGACCTCTGCATTTACATTATGATCATCTTGTTCCACATTAACCTCTGCATTTACATTATGATCATCTTGTTCCACATTGACCTCTACATTTACATTATGATCATCTTGTTCCACATTGACCTCTGCATTTATATTATGATTATCTTGCTCTACATTGCCCTATGCATTTGCATTATGATCATCTTGTTCCACATTGCCCTCTGCATTTGCATTACGATCATCTTGTTCCACATTGCCCTCTGCATTAACATCATGATCATCTTGTTCCACATTGCCCTTTGCATTAACATCATGACTATCTAACCACTCTAAGAGTAATCTCTTTGGCACTGGTCTTTGTGATGTATCCTTTTCAATTTCTGTTATAACTAGCTTAGGCTTGGTTGGAGATACAAAATAAGTAAGCAAACGTGTTTTACCATGTTCAATGTACACTGAAATACACTTTGTATCTTGCAAGTGTCTTAACATACCAATAACATCACTGTCATTTCCTAAAGCCCTCAAACCAAAATCTAAGTTACTACCAGGCACTAGATAGTGATAATAGTACACTGCTTTTCTTTTATAACCTAGCTCCTCCACAATCGCATTAAGCTGATGCACACTAAACTTATTCATATTTAACAAATCAGCATAAATTACCTTACCCCTTACATAAACCCTATGGTGATCCACGATACCAAACTCTCCCCCATGGTGAATCTTCATAGAAAAGTATACTTCATAATGACCTGAATCAACACAATTATATAAAACACATTAGCATATGTTCATAACCTCGTAATAGAAAGTTGCGTTTTTTGAAGATTTTAATGTGATCAAACCACAAACCGTATATAACTTCATAGTCGAAATCTTCAAATTCCTTCCTCAATACACTCTTCATTACTGAGAATCGGGAGTCTGAAAAACCCTAATTGTTGGGAGGATGAATTGAAGTGTGAAGAAGTTGAAGAAACTGAGAATCGGGAGTCTATTACCGTCTAATAGGCGCCAATAATACCCTCACATTGAAATGACAATAATACCCTCACGTTTTTGCACGTGAGAGGGTTCTCAGTTAAAATCTAATAACCGTTAGCACTAATACCTTAAGATGTTAAAAAAAATAAACACAATACCCCAACCTGTTACAAAAAACCCTTAGTACCCAAACCTGTTACTTTAGGTAAACCACAGGGACCATTTGCGTAATCAACTCTAATAAATCTAGTAACAATAATTATTACCATATAAATACTTATAACATTACGTCAGATAGATAGTGATAATATTACAAAGAATTTATTATAGTGTTTAAATGAAATGACTTCGAAACGGTAATAATATTAATAATAATAATAGTATTAATATTAATAATGTTGGTAACAATAAAAATGGTTGTTATAGTAACAAATATATTATATCTAATTAAACACACATCTTGACGGCAGTTATTTTGATGTTCATTTAAAGTCTCATTTATAATGGTAGAAGTATTAGTAATTATAATTCTTAAAATAATATTTAATTATAATGTCACAAGTAATAATATTTCTAACAATAATATAAAGTTTCATATTAATGAAAATGATTATACTAATATTAATATTAGAATTAATCTCATACCAGCTATTATAGTATTTATATAGAAATAATATTACATTATTTCTCAAACGTTTATTTATAGCTAGCAACACATGTTATCATAAATACGTATATTTTTATTCACAAATCAAATGTGTTCAATTCTGTTATTTACATGTAACCATTATAGACAAATTACTTTTATATTTTTAGACTATTTAATCAGGATAGGTTTATAAGCATTTATGTTTGTATTAGCTACATGTTGTGGTTTATATTCCATATGTTTCACATATTGAATATTGTTTTATCTTTATAGTATCATATTCGTGGTGTCATATAAAACTAATCTATTATAATCAAATAACCATAGACCTAATCTCTATTTTTATTAATCTTGCGTATCTTTATCGTGTTAGAGCTCAACGCATTACACACGTGTGAATAATAAATAGATGTTGAATAAGCGACGTGTGGGATTATACCTCTCACTCGGTTCAAGTACTCGAACCCACGCGTGTTCAACCCGATCTCGTCATGTTGCTAACCCGTCAGTTTCTTTGACCATCTTTGACCGCGTTGACTCTTATTGACTCGGTTTGACCCTTGTTGACCAACAGCTTTGACCAAACTTTGACCATGACCCGAGCAACCTCATAATCATCTAATCGCTTCTATCTTGCCCCCACTAACATCACACCACTGCTGCCCCTCAATCACCACCCACAACCACCATTGGCTACCACCACCAAACAACACCATCACCACGACCGACAACAACCATAACCACCTTCTATCGCCGCCTAGGTCCCCAACCACAACTAAACAGCCAACACCACATCCGACAGTCACCATCACAACCACCATCGACAACCAGCAGCAACACCAGCCCCCTCGCGACCACTTTCATCATCGCCGCCTCTGACCACCGACTTAAACCACTACCGCCTACAACCTAACACTCAACACAACCACAACTGTCAACCACCTTCGACCCGACAACCATAGCCACACCCGACACCAACAACCGCAACCAATACAACCACCACCTGCGTGATCCTTACAGAAATGATCCTTACACCAGCGGAAGCGTGGTGGGCCCATAACCCATAGGTCCCAGGATCGAAACCTGGCTCTGATACCAATCTGTAGAGATGTGAGGGTTAAGATTGTTCAAAGCCACATAATGCTACCATCAAGTGTAAATATAATTAAGCTTAGGTTATTATTGTAACATTACACCATAAAAGTCTCAATCAAACATTCAAAACATAACACCAAGTTTAAACATTCCAAATTAATAGTAAATCTTTATTATTTCTAGGTCCAATCCTAGATGTGTCCAATCTTCAACATCAACAATTAAGCTTTGGCAGTTCCTGAAACATGTTAAAAATAAGGTCAACAATTGATGTAGGTGAGTTTCCATGAGTTGTACATACATATTAATAATTTTTAAAAGGCAATTAATGTCATAGGTTAAGAAATAATGCAAGAATATAGATAGCATAATGATACAATCAAACCTTGACAAAAGATTGACCACAATAAGATATACGATTAGCTAAGTGTACTTGGTTCCCATGATGAATAAGAATACGTCATCAGGAGCCGGCAATAACCTCGGCTTTAGCACCAAATAGGCTTGTCAACCCCATAGATCTATGACGTCACTAGGCTGGCAATAGTTAATGATTGTTTTTACAAGATGACTATCATATAATGCTCACCATTATCTACAAATAACCATGACAAAGTTTATAAGATGAATTGCACGTGCGTTACAAGTATTAAGATAAATTACAAGTGTGTATTTATACTGTTAACATGCTTCACCCCAAAAGGTGTGAAATAAAAATAAAAACGGAGTATGGAAAAACTCACATGATATAAGATGATCTTTAGATAACAAAAACAAGAACTAGATTGCTCCAACGATTCCTTCACGGATTACCTAATCGTGTATATTCCAAGATTAAGTTATAAACGATTAAGTTCAAGAGATGTTTTGATGAAAATATAGGGTTAATTATAAGAATTTGGGGTTTTTGATAATTGAGTTAAACAATATAACCAATTATATTTTTGATGCAAATAAGACAAATAATTTGGTTAAATCATTAGTTGGAGATGATAATAAATTATTAAAGAAATTAAATAATTTTCAATTTATAATAATTGATAAATAAGGATTGGATATTAAAGTGTGAAAATAAAGTAATAATTACTTTAAAAACTAGTTAAATAATGACTTGACCAAAACAATCAATTGAATAATTGATTATTTAAATAAGTTACTAACTAACTTATTTGATTAAAAAACCATTTTATAAGGTAATAAAAGAAATAAACTTCTAAATAACTTTTGTCATAGTTTTTATATTTTTAAACTATTTGTTTAAATATAAGATTATATTGTGTAAGATTTACAGAAATTTATTTGATAATTTATGGGATAAATTTAATTAACAAAAATAATTCTTATTTAATGTCATAAAAAATATAAATTTCCTGTAATTTAATTAATATGAAAAGGCTTTTAAAAAAAATGTTGAGGGTGCCTGGGGTCAAACCCGGGACCTCTGGTGTATATGAGAATGCTCTTAACTGGTAGGCTAGGCGCCTATGCGTATTAAGGGAATGGATTTTAATTTTTGAAAGCAACAACTAATGAGATCCCCTAAAATACATAAACCCTAGGTTCGATTGAACCAAAATTGAACCCCAATTCGTTATTGTTAATGAAATCAAACAAGGGGCTTTTGTTTAACACATGAAATCGAGTATGTGGATGTGTGGAATTACCTGGTTTTGATGCAAAATCGATGGAAACAAGAAGGCATTATGTCGCGATAGAGAAGAACTGATTCAAGGTGACTTGGTTGATGATAACTCGATTGCTTGTAGGGTAATCGTCTTTAGATGATTATAAGCAAAATCCCTCACCCAATTGTAGGTTAGAATGCTCGAAAAGAGACCTTCGAGTTGCAGATCGTGATGATTAAACGTTTGAAGGTGGTGATTGTGAGGGTTTTTCGAGAAATTGAAGTTACAGGGAGTGAAAAGGATTCGTTTAGAGTGATTAGCAGAAGTTATAAGGCTTCCCATTTGATCGACCAACAACCAACGAACTCAATATTGGTCACGGCTGTTATGATTCCAGTTCGATTGACTAACGGCTGCTTCAAATGAAATTAATCGCATCATTGAATTCTAAATGATTATATGTACGAATCTGTTCAATTAATTTGATTATTAACACGATTTGAGGTTGAAACGGGTGGAACTTGATTGCGGTTTTGGTTTCGAATGTTTCTTTAGTGAAACAGACGTTTTGGTTGGATTAATATTGATAACAGGTTCAATTCATGTGCTAATAACGAAAGAAACGGTTCGATTGAGGTGTTTAAGTCAAAAAGTGAGGTTTTTGGCCTCGCCGGAGCTTTGCCGGCTGGCGATCGAGAAATCGGGGAGAAAAAAAGGGGGATTGGGTTTTAAAATTTTACACCTCTAGTCCCTGTAATTCAAGAAGTTAACATTTATATAACAAACTTTAAATTAAGTTTAAATATTTACAAATTAAACCCTGAAGTTTAAAACCCAATTATAATTAAATTATTGTTTTATTAGAACTTTATAACTTCATAAATAAATAAAGATTTTTATATCTTTACTACTAATTTTAATTTAAATATTAAAATTTTATAATTAATAACCAACTTTATAAATTAGGTTATTAACTTTTACATTAACAAGTTAATGTAAATAAAAGAAAAATAAGCACAAATAAACCCTCAAAGTTCATTATTGACAGAAATAACCCTTACAAGAAGATAACGAGGGTAACATCTAGTTAACGAGAAAACATACACATTCATATAAATTATATAGAGCATGCAACCCGCGCGATGCAGCGGATAAAATCATGAATCATTATCAAACAAAATTGTTTAACAACTTTTCTAATTTATACATACACATGCATAAAAATGTTACAAACATTAAAATAAAGTAAGCAATTTTCTTTCTTTAACTATAGTTGACGTTTGTAAGTTTAATTCAGAGAGAAAATAAGAAACAAAAATTAGAACAGAAATATCATTTGTTTGTCGATCCTCAAAAACAGAAATTAGCAAAGTTCGTTTCTCGACAGTGAAGTAAGACCAAGTTAATGAGCTTAATATCTCAGCTCGGAACAAGTTGATAGGATCCCCCTTTTTACATCCTCATACTGCCTGTGTGGTAACATGGGGCCGAAAAAAGGAAAGAGAAGGATGGGGTTTTTTCTCACTTTTGGCATAGTGGGCCCCCGATGGGGGGCTTGCACGACAATTTTTTATTCAATTGATCAACCGGACCAAAGAAACAAATAACTACAACTACAATTAGGAAATCAGTTTTATTAAGTGCAACCTGACTCTACTTTTTATATCATAAACCAAAAGAAAAAAATTCAGACAATTTATGCTACACAAAAGAACTTAAATTGAACAGAAACATCAACTTTAATTCATACCTAAACACCCTAAGAACTTTATCTAGATAACCTTTTGTAAAATGCAAACTTAACAAAGTGAAACATTTGGTCATTGATGCCAAAGTAAAGCAAAATTTGCTAACTATTTTGCTAATATAAACGGAGAGAAAGTGAATGATCAGGCAACCTCTTTGTATGATTAATGAAGGTGAATAGGTATACTCATTGCAATACTTTATGGTTATTTTGAGGTAAATCATATTTACATTAATCACATACTCCTCTTAAATCTAAACCCTAAAAGTAATACCTTAAGGTATAAGATGTTCATTATTGTCACTGATGTATCCCTATCATCATCTTTACCAAGAATGAAACTTTTCTTATAAAAGCCATGCAAAAAGTTATTTCACTTTTTCATCGTTTAATACCTGCATATTTCATATTCCGTAAAATCAAAATAAAAAAATCAATTATATCAAAGATCAATACAATCGAAAGATACTTATCATAATTAATAATTAACAATAGTTACTAACAAACTATTCAAGCATATATCGGTAGCAGGCTCCGTTGCAAAGACTTGAATCATTATTAATATGATTACATATATTGTATAAACTCATTTATAAATTTCATGTAAAAACCATTTATACTATAGTGCTTATCCAGTTACTATCATAATATTCTTTTTAATTATGAAAACTATATTGTATAAATGTGTTTATCATTCTAATTTCATGTCTATGAAGATGATCTTAGTGTCAAGTTGATAATTATTGGGCTTCTCCCTCTCCAAATATATGATTTTTCAATTTTCAATGAATATTAGGAACAATTTGACCCATCTCAACATATTTTTACTCCGATTTCCTCAAATCAATTATTAAACATAACTGGATATTAAAACAGAGGTGTAGGGGCATTCTGTTCATACCATCCACCTATTTAAATAGTATATGTAATGAAGTTTACTATTACTATAATCTTGTGTCGATGGTTAGTATATTCTTAGCCTCAGAATTGTTAGCCTAAACTTGCTATTTCTTTTAAAAGCTTCAGATCATAATAGAGTAAAGGAGACAAAAAAGAAAATATGAAATTAAGAGACTTGACTATATAATGAATGTAAAAGTGATAATAACAATGATGTCGAGGATTAAGTAAAAAATGGAAAGAATTTATAGATTTTATCATGCTTCATTTTCTAGGTAATTTGATTATTTTCACCAATAATTTCAAAGAAGATTCTCAACATACTCTTATTTTATCTATACTCAATATAGAATGTCATTATCATATCATTATCATCAATTTATGCATGTGTATTACTGGTATATGCCTAAAAAAGACTAAAATTAGAACATTAATGTGGTTAAAAAAAATAGAACATTAATGGGTTTATTAGGACCATACAGGTGGTTGCATTAATTCAACCCTTATGACCAACTCTCAAAGGCCAAATCCTTTAGATTCCAGTTCAGCTACCTATAAATGAATCGAATGAATAGAATAATTGTGTAGAGATATGGTAAATGATGACATGATGTGTTCATTTCAAACCCAATAACAAATTATCTTTAGATAACTAAGCAAACATGTTAGATAACTAATATTGGAACAAATAATCAATTGCATTAACATACATGTAGCTTGGAGTTCACCAAATTCACCTTGCAACGATTTTGCAGTCGAATTTTAGATGCAATAGTTGTGAAAGGCAAGTTGGTAACAAATTACTTCATTATGTGTACAACTAACATGTCAAGTGGATGGCAATTGTCATAAAAAATTCAATCGTGACTTAGATACTAAACAGAAAACAAAATGAGAGTATCATGATACAATTATAATTCAAAGATGTAGGTTTTCAATGTACATGCGATTGTCCCCAATATACTTACAATATGCCCACAACTCTGCAAAGTCATTCAATAACATAATGACATTTATGTCTTTATGATTCAATAACTCAAAAATGATTCAACTATAGGATATTAAAAATAAAGTAATAACTCTTATAATACCAACATCAACATCACAAAGGAACAACAAAACCTCAATAGCATACATAAATCAATAATAACTTAAAATGATTATTAATATCATCATCAGAGCATGAAATACTAACTGGTATGTGACCAGTTACTTATGGATCTTTGCATGTAGGAGTTCCATTAATAGGAGCAAAATACTTGAGAACAAACTTCTTAAGCCAACTTTAGGTATAAAACTTTCTAAACCCAATTTTATTTTCTATCTTGGTAGCTTGAATTCTTCTTTACATGAATATGCAACAAATAAGAAAGCATATGACAATAATTAAAAGCTGAAAACTAAACTAAATTAAAACAGAGATTTTGCAAGTGAATTGAGAACCCTTTCAAATTTTCTATAAACTTTTCATAAAGAACACATTCTTTTCTTAAACATTTATATAAGGTTAATTCAATATCCGAAAAAATGGCAACACATGATATATGTATTAAAAGTTATAGTGGGTTTACCCACGCTACGCAGCGGGACTTTTTTACCTGTAGTTTCTTACTTGTAAGAAAGTGAAGGCAATTTGCAATGATTCTACGTGTCTATTCGGTGTGGATCTTTCTTATTTGAAGTCGAAAACTACTAAAATCACCAAAATTTATAGCTTGGATATGCAATCTATTAGTCATGAGATAAAAGCAAAATCAACCTTTTCTTCTGCGTAAACAAATAAGTAAATAAAATAATTATTGCATTTATAGGTTGTGTTCTAATTCTTTTATGCTGTTGGGTTTCATTATAAACCTACATATATATAACAACATTAAAAGTGAGTCTTTGGATGTACATTCCTTAATAATCAATATTAAGTCATAAAGGATATGTTAAGTGAATTTGCATAAATACTAAGAACCTTGTTTCTGTTTCACCATTTGGGACCAGGTGGGCAACCAACAACCTCTTAGATTATTTTTCATCAAACCTGCATATCAAGAACATTCATATCATAATAATGCATATGATGCAACAATAACAGACTTTTAATAAGTTGTTTCAATGGTAGAGTAATAACAACATATTTTCAATTAGTATCCTTTGTCAATTTATGGATGCAGGTACATTCACATTTGATATATTTTGTTCAAGGAAAATTCCTGCGTCAATGGTCCTAATAGTCTAATACCAAAACCGTTGAATTCACTAATGATAGAATTCACTAAAAGGAGCAATTTCATATATACATATATCATATTTAAAAATTAATATCAAATATACTCATTCAAAATACCTAAAGAATTTAATATTTGCTAATTTCACTAAACTAAACTTTTATGATCACAGTATATATTTCATTAATTTGAAAATAGGTATGGGCCTCAGCATATTATTTTAATAGTTGCTTTCGTTTGCAAATCAGAAGTACTAATACATTCTTTTAAGTACATACACCATAATACATAACAAATTAAAATTTGCAAATTAACTACCAACAGAAAACAAGCTAAGTGTACCATTGCTCTAACATGTTAAGTAAAATGGAACATAAAAATGATTAGAGACGTAAATGATCCCATCACTACCACCTTAAAGTCAACAAATTATAACAACATGATCCCCTTAATACCACCTTAAAGCATCAGATTATAGATAAGTGTGCCTCTAGGGAAAATGATAATGTAACAACCATACCACCAATTATGAAAGATGTGTTTTAGAGGACAGTTTTAATCCTACTTGAGACATGCTAATAGTACGTTTCAAGAAACAATCTGATGCTAGTTTCTCAAAATGCATAACAAAAATCATAGCTTATTAGTGTGAAACTTCTTAATGTCAGGTCATTATGCATGCATGATAAATCCACACTACCTAACAAAATAAATTAACTCCTCAACAAAACATACCTAAATTGACCCACTCAATAGTATAAGGATTGAAGCTACCACATCTTATCTTAGGTAATAAGTTCCATTCATGGCTTCAGAGAGGAGATGGTGATTACAGGGTAACGGTGTTCGAGAGAAGGAGAAAAGGCGCGTCTTACACTTTGGGGGTGATCTTCCTTTTTTGCCCATTGGTTTGTATTATATAATAGTAGTAGATAGAAATATATTCTAACACGCAAACACATGAATATGTATATATATTTAACACACACTTTTCACATACACAATCACACACTAAAGTTACTAAATACACTCGTCGATATGCATACTAATACACAATGTATTACCCAAAACTCACAACAAAATAACTATAATATATATACATATATATATACATACATACATATATATATATATATACACACACACACACACATATATATATATATATATATACATATATATTGCAGGACCGGTTAAGGGCTTAAAAATTACAACACAACAACACAAAGAGGAGATTAACTAAACTTGATCAAACAGTAAACTGGGTTAACCAAGATAATGATACAAAGAACACAAGTAATGATAAAGAGACAGAACAAGAGATTTGGGTTTCAAGGAGGCAGTATATTGCTTTATCAAATTCTATTACAAGTGTTACAAAGCATAAAGAAATATACTAGAACTTGAAATACTTATACTACAACCTACAGCCGGCTATACTTTGAAAGCTAGCTGGATACAATTGACTAGACACAAACAAAATCAATTGTAGAATCAAAAGGCATATATGCCTTTTGACCTTGTGACTATGACATGCCATAGCTCACATCCTTATCTATTACAAAAAGAATAAAGTACATAAAGTAGAAAGTTACAGACTCAAGACCTCAATGTACAGTTACCAAAAGCATGGACCTTTTCACCTACTCATGTAAGTTGGTGACTCTACAGAGATGCAGCGGAAAGGTGTCCAGCTTTATGGAACAGTACATCAGATAAAGCATGTTACTAAAAGTCTTCGGAAGAAATCTGTCTTCATAGGATGAAGCTTCGGAAGACTTTGTCTCTGAGGCTTCAGAAGACTTCATATTTGGCTTCGGAAGATATTGGTCTTGGCTTCGGAAGATTTTACACTTAGAATATTTCTAGTGTATGGTGTAAAACTTTCGAAGCAATTCTTCTTCAGTACTTAGTGCATTACTTGCAGAGAGACATTGGATGTTTTGGTTTGCATCAGACTTAAAGGAATCCTTACAAACTCCCCTAGGCTGATACTACCAAAACATTTAGAAGATTTTCAGATGTTAGTAGTCTTCAGCATAATCATAACCATACCCTTCTTCATTAGATGGTCAGGATCATTCAGACCTTCATAGTATCTTCTCATCTCAAAAAGATCATGCAGAGGTAAGTTGATTATGTCTTGCCATGTATAGACATTCTCAACACCTTGATCTCTGATTACATGCCATCTTTCTGGATTGGTAGAGAAGGTCCAGGATAAGATGGTGTCTCAGCTGCCAAAGGAGCCACTTGCATTGGAGTTGATTGGGCTGCCTCTTCATGCACTTCCTCAGGTTGATCTGACTCAGCCTGAGGTGTAAAGGTAGATGATTTAGGCTTCTTCTTCTTAGACTTTGGTTTAGAAGCCATCCTCTTCTTCCTCTTAGATGACTTTAACTGAGAAGACTGGTCTGCAGCACCTTGTTGATCATCCTTGTCTTTCTCAGTTGGGTGTTCCTCCCTCACAGGTTCAGAACGAGAGGGAGTTTGACCCTGCTTTGGATCAGAAGATGAAGCTTGCTGAGGCTTAGCAGGAGGTCCGGGTTGAGTTGTCTCAGGTTGTTCAAACTTAACCTCCACTTCAGGTGGGACTTGACTTGGAAGAGAGTGTAAGTCAATCAGTTCACCACTCTTAATCTTCTGCTTGATTACCCTTATATGCTCATCCATTGTGGATAGAGACATAGGGCCAAGTCTCCTTCCGGAGAATCCATATAGCTTCAAGAAGCTCATCATCCTTTGTCTATCAGCAGACTTCTTCATACTCTTTTGGATGATGGCTCTTGACTTTGCAGCTTCTTCCCTTAGCTTCTTCTTAGTTGTCTTTCTCTCCTTGACTAACTCAAGCTCAAGTTGTTTTAAGTACTCAAACTCAACAAAGTCATAGGACAAGGGAAGAAGTGCATCTGCCTGATAGAAGCCTGTGGCACTCAGGTAGTTGATCATTTTGATCCTATCTTCTTCTTTGTCTACCTGAGGTTCTTGTTGAACCATATCTTCTTGTATAGGGCTTTCTTGAACTGGGGAGAGAGTGGGAGCATGCTTGTAGAGTCTTTTCTATCTCTTCTCCTCTTTGAATTGGAGAAGTAACCTTGAATCCTATTTTTCTTTCATCTCTCTTGACACTTCCATGTCAGCCAGTTCATTTAGTTGTTCTAAGGGGAGAGAAATGATTTCATCAATGTCATAGTTCCTGGTGTGCAGATAAGTAATCCTGACTGCCCTCAACTCATCATCTTGAGTATTTGGTCTGGGGGCAGCCCTGATTGCAGCTTGCATAAAGCCTAAAGACCTAGAGGAACTTTCTCCCCTTAGCTTCCTTTTCCTCTCTCTCTCTCTTCCTTCTCAATTTCCTCAGGAGTCAAAATCCTTTTCCTTTTGTCACCCACAGACCTTTGTGACTCAGGGTGGATAGAGGTTTGGCCTTCATTGCTTGGTGTAGCATCCATGCTCTGGCCAGAGAGAGGCTGAGAAACACCTTCACCAGCAGGTGTCTCAGAGGGAGTGTGAATCTCTGCAGCAGTTGATGATGATGAGACAGGGGTCTCAGGTTCTGCCACTGGGCCTTCAGTCAAGGTTTACCCTATGAAACTAATCTTAGGGTCCACCTCAACATCTAGTTGGCCGATGACATTGCCTGATTGCCTAGGTCTCCTTCTTAAGCTGAACTCTGCAATGATCCTGTCTTGGATTCTTTGAGCCAATCTGTCAGCCTGTCTTGAGTTGCTTGGATTGACAAGTGGCATATTGACTAGATCCAAAATTTCATAGAAGTTCAAGCTTTGAAAGTCAAATACTTCTTGTTGCCCTTGAACTCTGTGAAGAATAAGGGCTCTTCTATCAGCATCATACCTCCACCTTATGATGTAGATTGAAGTTCCTTGAGGTGGGGATGACACAGCCTTGGTATACCTTCCTCAAAGAGACTCCTGATGATAGAGTCTATAGAATCCACATTAATGTGAACTTGAGGAAGTTGCTGAGAATGCACAATTGCAAGTGAGGATGGTGAGTCCTCTATGTCCATTCTCTGTGAAGAACTCCCAGGTTCTGTGGCTGCAATAACTTTCTCCACCTTTTTGGTAGCATCACCCACTTGCATAGGTGAGCTGGAGGATAAATCAATCACATCCACAGGTTCTTGTGTTCCTGGTTGAGCTCTTCTTAAAGGTCTCCCAGCTAGTTTTTCCTTAAGATATGAAATCTGAAGTTGCTGATCATTGACCCTGTTTTGTAAGGTAGTCACCTGAGATTCAAGGTGACTGACCTTAGAGACTAAATAGGAGCATGTTTTTGACAGTTTTTTGCACCTTTAGTCTCAAATTCCCCTCTTCTTCATCAGAAGAATCATTGGGGATGAGATGATTGGACGAATGTCTTCTCTCTCACCACCAGCTTGAGGTTCTTGGCTGCTGGTTTTCCTCTGCTCACTAGCAATCTCAGTTGAGATGTTAGTGGGCTGAGTTGCCATGGTTGAGGTCTTAATGATGTAATCACTTGCAGAAATGAGAGCCTCTTCCATATGGACATCCTGAACAGGTTCAGAAGTGTCCACCTCAGTAATAGGTGACTGATGTCGGCTAGACTAGGAGACTCAGAGGTACTCATCTCTCTTTGAGTAGGGGAAGAGAAGAGAGACTCATGATACTCACTGAATCCTAAGTCTTCATCAGGATAGAAGGATAGATTAGGAATGGGTTGATTAGATCTAAAGGCTGGGGATGGTAACTGTCCCCTGAAGGTTGTTCACTTGAGTGTTGAGACTCAGAGTGAAGGCTTAAGGCTGTTGGGCTTGTGAGCTCATCAGGGAGAGCATGAGGAACCTCAGCCCTGATAGTTGAAGAGATGGGAGTGGTTTGCTCCTCAGGGGAAGTGGGAGCTCTAGTGTTCACTTCCTCCTGTAAAGGTGAGTATATGGGGACCTGCACAGACTCAATAGCTTGAGCAGGGTAGGTGAGGGTTATTTGAGGCCTTTTTAGTGGTAAAGAAGTAGAAGGTGTGGGTTCAACACTAGCTTGTGTCGCTAGGTTGTCACCTTGAGCAATAAGCTCTAACATTTTGGGGACAAGTGCTATTTCTACCACTGAGAAGCCTACAGTTGGCTTCTTCATAATTTTAAAGATGCCGGGCTTCATCTGTCCCAATTTAAGAATATTACTGTGAGCCCAGTTCACAGTTAAGAATGTGTTGAGCATATCTAGGAAACATGTAATACTCTAAGGAATCCAAGTTTGCAAGTAAATTGGTATAAACAAATTGAGAGTACTTGAACTTGACCCCTTGAATCATTCCATGCACTATGAAGGAGAGATCCTCAGGAATCTGGTCCCACCCTCCATGCTTGTTTGACAAGCTGTGGATAACCACATGGAGTAGGTATTTCCACTGGGATGAGACCTTCCCTTTCCTGAAGGTCTTTACAGAGAAATCTCCCTCATAGCCCATCTGCTCAAAGGAATGATATACAGCTTCCTTTGGAAGGACAACTCACCTTCTTCATCATCCAGCTGCAAATAATAGTTGATGATGGCCGGAGTGAGGAAGATTGTCCTCCCTTGCACTATGGCAGACAGTGCCTTCTCCCCATCCATAATGATCTCTTGGCAGGTCTTCCAGAATTCAAGCAAATGATCCTCATACAGAGTAGGATCAATAGTTAGGGAGGTGAAATAGTTTGATAGAGTTAAGAAATGGCAAATCGCTGAGAAATTTCATCTTTCTCAGAGCTTAACCGAGCAACCTGGTTGTGTTGCCTGTGAAGTTGCATGGAGAAATCTGGGTTGTTTCTGCGGTTAAGGTTGGCCATTTGAGAAGCTTAAGGTTGAAGAAAGGTAAAAAGCAAAGGTGGTTTTGGGAATTAGGTTTGAGGAATAGTGGAATTGAGGAAGATAGTGAGGAAGAGGGGGAACCGTTGGGTATTTATGTGAAAAGGGATTTGAACCAAAGTTAATGAAAGAGGATAAACTTTGAAATCCGAAAGTCGGTCCCACCTCTGAAAAAGTAGTTTACTTTTGCTCAAAAAGTAGTTTTCTTGGAATTCGAAAAGCTTCCGAAGGTAAATTATCTTCGGAAGTTTTAATGAAAAAGCTTCCGAAGCTAAAATGACTTCGGAAGATTTTCCTGAGAGTCTTGAAAATTTTGCTTCAGAAGAGAAATAAACACTTGAATGCTTTGTATATGAAACAACAAAGCTTCCGAGAGTTAATTTTGCTTCGGAAGGAAAAAGTCCTTAAAAACAAATAATTGTCTGAGACAAGAATTTAAGCTTCGGAAGATAGATTTAGACTTTTCTGAAGGCAAAATTTCTTAGACAGTTATTTATTTTGAAGACATGATTTTCTTCGAAGGTAAAAGTATATCTTCCGAAGGATTAGAAAATTTTCAAGAATCTAAGGAAAGTCTTCAAAAAGGATTTTATATCCAAAGAAAACATGAGCTTATGAAAGTGATGAACTAGACAACTTAGGACACTCATATTTTAAGAAATAATTAGAATTAGTTTTAAGAAAAGATCTACTCAAAGTTAATCATCCCAATAGCTGATATTAGATATTTAAATCTCTGTTCATCAAAAGCTTTTGTAAACAGATCAGCATATTGTTCATCTGTATGAACTTTGACTAGTTTACTTAATCCATTTTCATAGTTATCTCTTATTAAATGATACCTGATATTGATGTGTTTGGTCCTTGAGTGCTGCACAGGGTTCTCAGTGATAGAGATAGCACTATTGTTGTCTATGTGGATAGGAGTCTCCTTGAAGTTAAATCCATAGTCCAGCATCTGATTTTGAATCAAAGCACTTGAGCACAGCAGCTTGCAGCAGCAATGTATTCAGCCTCAGCAGTTGATGTAGACACACAGGATTGTTTCTTGCATTGCCATGAGACAACCCTTCCACCAAGAATTGACATCCCCCAGATGTAGACTTTGCAGTCATGTCGCAACCACCATAATCATTATTTGTATAAGCATACAGATTGAAGTCAGGATTCTTTGGATACCATAAACCAAGTGTTGAGGCACCTTTGAGGTATCTTAAAATCCTTTTGACAGTGATTAGGTGAGACATCTTAGGGTTGGCTTGATATCTTGCACAAATACATGTAGCAAACATGATATCAGGCCTGCTAGCTGTAAGATACATAAGAGACCCAATCATAGCCCTGTATAAATGTTCATCTACACACTCCCCCTCAAGATCAGGTCCAAGGGAGTGGTTTCTGGCTATGGGTGTCTTAGCAATCTTACAATCAGTCATGTTGAACCTCTTGAGTATGTCCTGAACATACTTTGACTGACTTATGAAGATGCCATCTTCAACTTGCTTCACTTGAATTCCCAGAAAGAAATTGAGTTCTCCCATTGCACTCATTTCAAATCTGTCTTTCATCAGCTTCTCAAAGTCTTTGTAGAGCTTTGGATTAGTTGAACCAAAGATGATGTCATCTACATATACTTGAACTAGCAATAAGTCATTTCCCTGTCCTTTGATGAAGAGAGTTCAATCTATAGTACCTCTCCTGTATCCATGTTTGCAAAGATACTCAGACAATGTCTCATACCACTTCCTGGGTGCCTGATGCAGCCCATAAAGAGCTTTGTCAAGCTTGCAGACATATCAGGATGATCAGGGTCTACAAAACCAGGTGGTTGTTTGACATAAACCTCTTCATCAATCACTCCATACAGGAAAGCACACTTTACATCAAGTTGAAAGACCTTGAAGTTCTTGGATGCAACAAATGCCAGGAATATCCTAACAGCTTATAATCTTGCTACAGGAGCAAAGACATCAGTGTAGTCAATCCCTTCTTCTTGTGTGTATCCTTGAACAACTAGTCTTGCCTTTTCTTGATGATAATTCCTCTATCATCCTTCTTATTCTAAAAGCCCATTTGGTTCCAATGGTAGTCTTCCCATGAGGAAGAGGACAAAGGTTCCAAACTTTATGCCTTTTGAATTGAAGCAACTCTTGTTGCATAGCTTCAACCCAACTTCCATCCTTTAAAGCTTCATCAACTTTCTTTGGCTCTATCTGGGATAAGAAACAAGAGTGAAGACAAACATTTGCTTCATGGGTTTGCCCTCTTGTTCTTACCCCTTGACAACATCTCCAATGATGTTTGTGGTGGGGTGAGACTTGTGGATCCTTAGCTGAGGGATCACAGCAAGTTGCTGAGAAAGATCCAAATTTGAGAAATTTAGATCTGGCATAGATGATTCACCCTCCACATCACCACACTTATCAAGATTAACTTGATCCAATGAGTGTGTGACATCATTGATGTTGTCATCTATGGTGTGGTTATTAGCATCAAGGAATTCCTGATCACTTTCACCATCACCAATGTTGTCTTCCACAATTGAGGTATCTTTATCTGGTTGTGGAGCCTCTGAGCTGGAATTTGAAGGCACCCCAGATGTATCAGCTGAATTTGTCATTGTAGTGCTGATAGAAACCTCATTTGCTGAAGTAGTTCCAACTGGAGCTAAGATGTATGAATTGAGGGTCTTCCTAGCTCAAATCTTGGATCAGGATCACCTGTATTTAAATTTTTTGCAGATCCTGAAACATTCTCACAGATTTGTTAAAACAGTTGGTAACTAAATCAAGATCAAATAGCCAATCAGGACTAGAACCAGCCACACAGGGTGTGTGTTCATTGAAAGTCACATTGGCTGACTCCTCAACAATTCTAGTTTGAGATTGTATACTCTATAAGCCTTGGCTTGGGAAGAGTATCCAATGAAGTGTCCATCATCTGATTTCTCAGCAAACTTGGCAATTTGATCCTTGGTATTCAAGATGGTGCAGGGACATCCAAATGACTGAGAAAACCAATGAAAGGTTTTCTCTTGTGCCAAAGTTCATAAGGAGTCTTACCATGTGTCTTAACTACTAAAACACTGTTTTGCACATAGCAAGCAGTATTTACTGCCTCTGCCCAGAAGGTGATGGGCAGTTAGAGTCAGACAACATAGTTTTTGCAGCTTCAATTAGTGTCCTGTTTCTCCTCTCAGCAACTCCATTTTGCTGAGGAGTCCTGGGAGCACTATATTGTCTTGTAATACCTTTTTCATCACAAAATGTATCAAGGATTTGATTCTTGAATTCAGCCCTTGATCACATCTTATGGTTTTGACCTTGTGATCACTTTGATTCTCAATTTTTAAGATGAAATTCTTCACAATCTCAGGGGTTTCATCCTTAGTTCTAAGAAAGAAAACCCAAGTGAATCTTGTAAAATCATCTGTGATCACCAAACAATAAGAGGTCCTTCCTAGACTCATTACACTGGTGGGGCCAAAGAGATCCATATGTAATAAGTGTAGGGAGTAGTGATAGAGTTCTTTTCCTTAGGCTTGTGATATACCTTATGTTGCTTCCCTTTAGGCATGCAACACAATGATCATCACTTGTAAACTCTTTCTTTGGCATTCCAGTTACCAAATCATGTTTAATTAGTTTATTCATGTTCTTAAAGTTTACATGGCACATTCTTTTATGCCATAGGAAAGACTCATCACTATTTGCTTTTGATAGAAAGCATGAAACTTCTCCAGAGGGAGATGTTTCTTGCAAATCCATCTTGTACATGTTCCCTTTCCTGGGGGCTCTGAGCAGAATATGCTCATGAGGAATGACCACTCCAGGCTTGAGAACAATGCACTCATGCTCAGTAAAGAGCATGTTATGACTCTGATCACAAAATTGGGATACACTCAGAAGATTGTACCCAAGCTCCTTGACACTAAAAGAGATTTTAATGGAGACTTCCTAGTGGTTCCTGCAATGAGGTTGCTCTACTGCCTAACCAGAAAACGAGAAAGGTCTAGCGGGCTAAACTAAATTAGTATGCATTAAAGACGGGCTTAATGAAAAAGGAGTAATCCAGTTCCGTAGTTCCACTGGTCAAGTAGTTCCGCGAGCCAGCCAATAGAGTAATGAATAAGAAAAAGAAAGGAGCATGGGGATAAAGTGATGAGCCCGAGATGTTATAAAGCTTTGGGTTTGACTTTTCGTCTGCTTTGTATGAGTCGACGTATGGAATGCGCCAAGACATGACTTTGTATGCCATGGCACTGAGAGAAAGACACAGGAGAATTCCCCTTTTAGGAAGACCTAGTAGCTCAGGATCTCTCAGTTTCATTTGCTTTGTAGTTGATCCCGTCGTACCGGATTCATAGGCTTGGATAACGCTTTCGCTGCCTTCGCTAAAGCGAGTTCCGCTAAAGCGAGTGAAGCATTGCATTGTATGCCGATGCTTGTGAATCTGCTCTTTGATGGGATAAAGCTTTTCCTCCGTAGGGGCCTTGTGCAGTAAACCCCCTACGGGCGGTCGTCCGTCATCGTAAAGTAGTCCCCGCGAAGCTTTCGGGAAGAGGGGTAGTCTTGTGTGTAAGCATAGCATTTCTGGTCAACCCGTCCAACCCAACTAAGAAGAACCGAACCTGACAAACACATCTTTTTCCTTTGGGGAGGGTACTCTGAGTAGTGGGTACCTCGTAGGACCTCGACCCGCCTACTCGGGTCTTGTATGGATATGCAGGAAGGGGTGCTCCTAGGTGTGTGTAGGGTTTCAATGCTGAGCTTACCATTTGTGACCTTGCCCCTTCCTGAAATGTAACTTCCTTCATCTCCTCCAAAAGCAACTGGTCCTCCATCAATTCTCTTAAAGTTATGGAGTAGTGACCTATTGCCTGTCATGTGCCTGGAACAGCCTCTATCAATTATCCAGACATTCCTGTTTGTCTTGAGCTGCTCCTGCACAAAGAAAATGATTAGTTACATTTGGAAACCCAAGCCTTACTTGTCTTGGGCTCACTAAGTAAAATAGAAGGTAATGCAACAGTAATAGATCCTATGGTTGTGCTAGAGGGATCTTCAGCTGTTGTTGATGGAGAAACTTCAGTCACTTGGTCTTTCTTAGACTTCCACACCACCTTTGGAGTCTTGGACTTGACCTTCAAAACCTTGGAAGCTTTTGGGACTTCACAAGTTTTGATGACTGAACCTTCGAAAGATTCTGCAGTCACTGCAGCAGACTTCAGTGCTTCGGAAGAACTCCTTTCTTCCGAGACCAAGTTTTCTTCCAAATGTAATTTTCCATTTACCTTCTTCTTTGATTTGGAGCTTCTGAAGGAAACAGATTTTCCTTCCGAAGCTTGAATCTTCTTGAAACTCTTTGAAGTCTTTGTATTAGTCATATGGACAGTACTTTTAGGATTATATGGACAATCCTTAGCAATTTGAGAGGTACTTTCACACATAACACACAACATTTTCTTGTTCATAAGAGTCTCCTTATGAGAGCAAAACTGTCTTTGGTCACATCCCTTCTCCACCTTCATTTTTGTAGATGCTGAGACAGTTCTTTGGGCTGTGAACTGTTCTTGGAGTTTGATGGTCCAGGCTATGCAGCAGTGGTACACAGCAGATCAGTCTTCTTCTTGGTACTGAGATGATTTGAACAAGAACCAGAACTCTTAGCTGAGGAGTTTTGGTTGATGTTTTCAGTCTTTACCACTTTAAACCCTGCAGAGATAAAAACTTGTTTCTGCTTAGAGTCAAAAGTAGCCTTGATCTCTTGAGCCTTCTTTGCCTTTCTTTTGCTTTTCCTGATCAAGTTCTTTCTCTTTGACTTGGTCATCACAGTAGACTTCTTCTCCTCCATAGGATAGTGGCCCTTAGTAGAATCCTCCTCTTCACTCTTCTCAGAGGAATTCTTCACTATCTCTTCTTCATCCTCTTCACTTATAGGATCTATGAGAGGAAGCTCATCTTCACAAGTTCCACACCTAGGAGATCTTACAAACAAGATTGTGTGTGGAGGAGCTATCTCATTTGATCCCAGTCCCTGTCTATTTTGATAACACACTTTGTTGTGCAGGGATGAGGATATCATGTTCTTAAAGGTCTCTTCTTCAAGAACACTCTTTTCTGCCCTGGCTTTGCTGATCACAACCTTAGTCTGGCACTCAGTCAGCTTAGTTATGAGATCTTGGATTTGAGTCCTAAAATCGGTATGTTCATGTTTTAGTACTGAAGTGGTTTTCTCTAATTCCTCTATCTTTAGCTTATAATCATTTTCAGACTTTCTAAAATCATATTTTAAAATGTTTAAGGACTCAAGATCAGATCTCATTTCCAAGTTATAGGACCTATATCTGTTAACTTTAGCAATGCATTCAGGAGTACACAGATGTTCCAATACCTTGGCTTCATCATGATCTGCCATTAGTGCTTGGTTTGGAGAAGCATCTTCCACCTGAAAGCTCCAGTCAAAGCCTCCTTCTTCAACAGCAACAGCAGCTTGTTGCTTTGGCTTCTTATTCTGAGGGGCTTTGTCAGTGTAGTTTGGTCTGGTTTGTGCTTGGCCACCATTTGTTTTAGGTGTCTTACATTCTCTAGCAAAGTGGCCCATCAAGTTACCGTTGTAACACTTGACTTTGCTTTTATCCAAGCCAAACTTTCCACTGGTTGCATTGCTTGGAAACCTCCTTCCAGTTCTCTTGTAGAACTTCTTGGCTCTATGAGTGAGAAGAGCCATCTGCTGAACTATTTTCATATATTCCAGGTCATCTGGATGGATACAATCCAGGTCTTCAAGAGTGAAAAGAGAGTTACCATAACTTTCATCAGAAGACATAAAAGCTTGAGAAGAGCTTGTCTCTTGGAATGGGCTTCCTTGAGTGTAGTTCTCCCGAGGTGTCTCTGGGAAGGTGATGAAAGGACCCTTTGGTGAGTTGTCAGGGTAGAATATGAGATGATGTTGGGGTTCTATGTTATCCCTTTCAACCACATGCAGGGCTGAACCCATTTGATTGTTGGAGTTGCCAGATGAACCTTGCATGTTCATCTCCATCTGGTAGCCACTGAGAATCCCATATAACTCTGTCAGAGTAAGAGTTTTGAGATTTTCAGTCCTCTTGATCACCACACAGTAGTGTGTCCATTGCCTAGGAAGTGAGGACATGAACTTCTTTACAATGTCTCTGTTTTCAAGAGGAACTCCTCCATCCACAAGGGTATCCACTATCTCAACATACCTAAAGTATTGCTGAGTCATGGTTTCACCTGTTTTGAAGGTGAAGTTTTCAAACGGCTGCTTTAGGAGATCCTTCTTGTTCTCCTTGGCTTCAGAGGAGCCTTCATACATCAGTTTTAGTGCATCCCACAGCTGTTTAGCTGTTTTGCACTTCTTGAAACCTCTGTACACAGAGTTTGGAAGGGCAGTCTGAAGAGCAGTCATGGCCTTTCTATCAATCTCTACTCTCTTCCTATCTTTATCAGAGTAGTTGGCCACATCTTTGGGGATCATACCAGCACTAGTAGCAGAAGGAGTGTTGGGTATGAAAGGTCCATTTTCAACAAATTCCCACATTCTTGAGTCTAGAGACCTGATGAAACCTTCCATTCTCATACACCAGGTATCAAAGTCATCAAGAGTGATCAGTGGGGACTTGTTCATGGTTCCAGTCTCCATATCAGTCTTTGAAATGGATGCCATTTTGAAAGTTTAGTAAAGTTTAGTATGTGTGTGTGAGGGATCTTAAGATGGTGAAATCTTATATCAAGAGCCTGAAACGCTCTGATACCAATTGCAGGACTGGTTAAGGGCTTAACAATTACAACACAACAACACAAAGAGAAGATTAACTAAACTTGATCAAACAGTAAACTGGGTTAACCAAGATAATGATACAAAGAACGCAAGTAATGATAAAGAGACAGAACAAGAGATTTGGGTTTCAAGGAGCCAGTATATTGCTTTCTAAAGTTCTATTACAAGTGTTACAAAGCATAAAGAAAGATACAAGAACTTGGAATACTTATACTACAACCTATAGTCGGCTATACTTTAAAGCCAGCTGGATACAATTGACTAGACACAAACAAAATTAATTGTAGAATCAAAAGACATATCTGCCTTTTGACCTTGTGACTATGACATGCCATAGCTCACATCCTTATCTATTAGAAAAAGGATAAAGTACATAAAGTAGAAAGTTACAGACTCAAGACCTCAATGTACAGTTACCAAAAGCATGGACTTTTTCACCAACTCATGTAAGTTGGTGACTCTACAGAGATGCAGCGGAAAGGTGTCCAGCTTTATGGAACAGTACATCAGATAAAGCATGTTACTAAAAGTCTTCGGAAGAAATCTGTCTTCATAGGATGAAACATTGGAAGACTTTGTCTCTGAGGCTTCGGAAGACTTCATATTTGGCTTCGGAAGATATTGGTCTTGGCTTCGGAAGATTTTACACTTAGAATATTTCTAGTGTATGGTGTAAAACTTCCGAAGCAATTCTTCTTCAGTACTTAGTGCATTACTTGCAGAGAGACATTGGATGTTTTGGTTTGCATCAGACTTAAAGGAATCCTTACATATATATACATACATAGATATATATATATATATATATATATATAGATATACATATATATATACATAATACAGATATATATATTTAATTTTATATATATATATATGTATATGTATATATATATATATATATGTATATATATGTACATGTATATATATGTACATGTGTATATATATATTATATATATATATATATATATATCTTATATATGCAAATATACCTGCGGACATCTACATAAAACACACATATGGTCACTTATATATATATATATATATATATATATATATATATATATATATATAAGCATACAAGCACACTCATGGCTATACTAATATACAAACACCCACGTAATACTATAAGCACTCACAATACATATATATACAATGACACACCCCGCTAAAAGCGGAAACACGGGGATGTAACGAGACGGGATCGTCATAACACATGGTAGACAATAGAGATGCAATATAATAAATGATGATAACGCGTGTCATGACGACACCCGACACAAAGGAGACTTGTGTCGTGTTTAGTCAATATTCACGACAACATAGCCATAAGCATAAACATGTTAAATGTTTCACATAGTCAAAGTAGTAACAATTGTAATGTAATTCCCACAACCCGAGAACAAGTATCAAAAGAATGATATTGTTAAATCAGACTACAACATTGTTTCAAAATAAATGTTTGTCAAATATGTTTAGTCTCAAAAATGCATCCTAGGGTCTCCACTAAGGCAGCACACCTAAATCTTCAGTTAGCATTGTCACCTGAAAATATATGCTCAAAATGGTCAACAAAATTGTTGGTGAGCTCGTAGGTTTAAATAGAAAAATAGTAATTGATGTTGTATAGTAAATGTTGTGGAATACCGTGAATACAGTTATAAGTAAGTAAAATCACATGAAAATGAGCTTTGCAACCAAACGTAATGACGTACAACAGATCTTGTCGGAATATATTCACCCAAGGGTCCGTTCCTGGCCACTGATGGTACTAACTAGTATACCAACAAACAAGGGTGGGGTGTCAACCCAGTAGTACTACCAATACCTATCCGTCGGTTCCCACACTGGAATTAAATAGTTGCAAAGAAAGTACCACACAACAAACTCAAGCATGTATCTGATAAATACTCACAAAACAATAACACATTGATTCCAAGTATGTTAATTATATGTAAGTTGTACAGCATAGAAAGTGGGTGAGCATACTTTTTCCCCATGTTTGTAAATAATTGAAATGTTGTATAAGCATAAAAAGGGGCCATGAAACTCACTTGTTAAGTGGTAAGTATGTATGATCAAAGTTTCCAAATGTTGTATGCAGTGAACGGTCAAACACCTATTGACAGTTATTGTTAAGCATTAATGATATGAATAAAGTAAATAGTAACGTTCGGTAGGTTTGGGTTGTATCGGTTCGGTCACGTGTAACACACACAAACAGACACACGTATTAGATCTTATGTAGATCCAAGCACTAGATATCGTCGTCATTGTTGATGGTATTTGTGTAAAAGTTTCATTGTTATTAAAGGAGTATTTGGTAAATATTAGTGGTCACAAATCGGTTGTTGATAATCGTAAAATGTTAAGTTGATTTGGTTTGGAATAACATTAGTAAGTTTGATAGCGTTAACATTGGCATTAGCAATGGCAACCGTGTCGATGTCACCTTAACATCACACGACATACACACACCACACACAAGAAGGAATTCACACATAACAACTTCAGTCGCACGACAGGACCAGACGCACGACTCAACGCTCCATCCGCACGAATCAACCCTCATTCGTACGAATTAGCTTCATTTGTACGATTGAACCTTCATTCATGCGACTCAGCATTTAGTCGTACCACACAGCACCCATTCACACGACTCAACATCCATACGCACGAATCAACCTTCATTTGTAAGAATCAGCTTTATTCGTACGACTGAACCTCCATTCGTGCGACTGGCATTCAGTCGTGCGATACACGCACAATCGCACACATTCATTCGGTCGCATGACTCAATCGCACACATTCATTCGCTCGCATGACTCATTCGCACACATACATATAGTCGCACGACTCAATCGCACGACACACCCAGTCGCACAACTCAGTCGCACGATAGACTCAGACGCATGACTCAGTCGCACGGCTCAGTCGCATGGTCGACCCAGTCGCCTGAACAGCAGGTTCGCGACTGCTGAAGGTGCAGAGCAGCCTTCGGCTGCTCCGAGCATGAGGTTCACACCACGAGGACTTCCAGAAACACATTTCAAACACACCTAAGCAAGAAGAACACGCAGAAAGACATCACACGCACCCACACGACCTCATGTGTTCGGGTTGGCCCCGAACACCCGAAACCCTAAATGAACAGCCTTAAACAAGCAAGGAAAGGGACGACCAAGGTCGTCTACCTGCAAGAAAGGAGTAGACTCAGCTGTAGCCGAGGTCTTGACGGTGAAAACGCGAAGAAACGGGGCGGTTCGATGCAAGGAGGAGGAGAAAAGGTGAAGAAGAAGAAAATGAAGAAGAAGATGGAAATGGAGGCTAGGGCTGGAAATGCGGTATTTATACCCAGCCCTAGTTTGACAAAATGTCCATTTGGTCCCTGCACTTAGCCCCGAGTTTCCCAAATTTGTTTCGGTTGAAAGCGACTTTATTAGGCTAGTTATATTAGTGATAAAAATGTATTTAATGATATTTGTAATTTAAAAATGATTTTATTAATGACAATAATATTATATAAAAATTGTATATTTAGTGACGATGACGAAAATTGTAAAAGTTTTAAGGATAGTATACGTTTACGACGAGATCACAAGAATAAAGACGATAAAGCAAGTATAATATCCACACGAATAGTTTATAAAGATGAGAAATGAACGAGCGAAAAAAAGTTAACAGAATCCACGTTAATTGACAGACCTTTAGGTGACGGATGTCACAGTATCCCCTAGTTGAGAGAATTTCATCCCGAAAATCAGCTGGAGTTAGGTCCAAGAGTGTCATCCTCGAATAGATGTGGATATTTGAGTTTCATCTAATCTTCCCGTTCCCATGTAAACTCTGGCCCTCGTTTTAAATTCCATCTTACGCGAACAATTGGTATTCTACTGCGCTTCAATTGCTTGACCTTTGGATCCATAATCTCAATGGGTTCCTCGACAAAATGAAGCTTTTCATCAATCTTGATTTCCTCAATTGGTACGTGAAGGGATTCGTCAGCCAAACACTTCTTGAGGTTCGACACGTGGAAAGTATCATGTACGCCGCTGAGTTCTTGTGGTAACCTTAATCGCTAAGCCACTTAGGCGATTCTTTCTATAATCTCAAATGGTCCTACGTATCTTGGGGCTAACTTCCCTTTCTTTCCAAATCGAACGATTCCTTTCCAAGGAGATACTTTAAGTAAAACCCGATCCCCAATGTTGAATTCTAGAGGGTTCCGACGGTTGTCGGCATAGCTCTTTTGGCGATCTCTGGCAGCTTTTAGTCGGTCTTTGATTTGAAAGATCTTGTCCGTTGTTTCTTGAATGATCTCTGGGCATGTTAACTGACTTTCACCAATCTCGGCCCAATAAACGGGTGATCTACATTTCTTTCCATACAACGCTTCGAACGGAGCACATCCAATGCTTGTATGGTAGCAGTTGTTGTAAGAGAACTCGATCAGCGGTAGGTGAGTGTCCCAACTACCACCAAAGTCGGTTACACACGCCCTCAGCATGTCTTCCAACCTTTGTATACTTCGTTCACTTTGGCCATCTGTCTGAGGGTGATAGGCGGTACTCATATCTAATCAAGTGCCCATCGCTTTTTGTAGTTTCTGCCAAAATCGTGAAGTAAACCGGCTGTCACGGTCGGATATGATTGACACCGGCACCCCGTGCCGTGTCACGACCTCCTTGATGTACAATCTCGCCAACTTATCCATTTTGTAGTCTTCTCGGATCGGCAACAAATGAGCTGACTTCGTCATCCGATCCACTACAACCCATATCGAGTCATGACCGCTGCTTGTTCTAGGGAGTTTGGTAATAAAATCCATAGCTATATTCTCCCATTTCCACTCGGGAATTTCAGGTTGCTGTAATAATCCCGATGGTTTCTGGTGTTCAGCTTTAACTTTCGAGCATGTTAAGCATCTGCTGACGTACATAGCAATGTCTTTCTTCATGCATGGCCACCAGGACAGATCTTTGAGATCGTGGTACATCTTGTCTGCACCAGGATGAATAGAATATCGCGTCTTGTGGGCTTCATCCATGACTAAGGTACGTACATCTCCCCATCTGGGTACCCATATACGATCCATGAAGTACTGTATACCATCATCCTTGCAACTCATTTGTTTATCCAACCCTCGGAATTCTTCTCCCGCAAGGTTTTCTTCTTTCAATGCCTCACTTTGTGCAATTTGGATCTGAGCTTTCAAATTCGTTTGAATTGTCAATCCTAACGCTCGAGCACGTAGTGGTTTCACGCGTTCTTTGTGGCTTAAAGCATCAGCCACCACGTTAGCTTTCCCCGGATGATACCGGATTTCACAATCGTAGTCACTAAGTAGCTCTACCCAACGTCGCTGACGCATATTAAGTTCCTTCTGATCCAGGATATGTTGGAGGCTTTTATGATTTATGTAGATGATGCATTTGGTTCCATACAGGTATGCCTCCATATCTTGAGTGCAAATACTACAGCGCCCAACTCAAGATCATGAGTTGTATAGTTCTTTTCGTGCACCTTAAGTTGTCGCGAAGCGTAGGCAATCACCTTATCCTTCTGCATTAGTACACATCCCAATCCTTGATGTGAAGCATCACAATACACCATAAAATCATCAGTTCGTCTGGGAGGGACAATATCGGCGCATTGCACAACTTCTCTTTCAACGTTTGGAACGCTTGTTCTTGTGCATGTCCCCAATCAAACTTCTTGTCTTTCTGAGTCAGCAGTGTTAACGGTTGCGCGATCTTTGAAAAATTCGCGATGAAGCGACGATAGTAACCGGCCAATCCTAAGAATTGACGTATCTCTGAAGGTGTCTGGGGTGCATCCCATTTCTTTGCCGCTTCAACCTTGCCGGGATCTACATGAATCCCATCCTCGTTAACCACATGACCCAAAAACTTCACTTCTCGCAACCAGAATTCACACTTTGAGAACTTGGCAAAAAGTTTCTCTTCCCGTAGCAGTTCCAGTATTTCCTGAAGGTGTTCTTCGTGATCCTCTTTCGATCGGGAGTAGATAAGTATATCGTCTATGAATACGATCACGAACTTATCCAAGTAAGGTTTGCACACCCGATTCATTAGGTCCATAAACACGGCTGGTGCGTTAGTCAGCCCGAACGGCATGACCAAGAACTCATAGTGTCCATAACGAGTTCTAAACGCTGTTTTCGGTATGTCCTCCTCGAAAGCCTTTAGTTGATGATATCCAGAACGAAGGTCGATCTTTGAGAAATATGAAGCTCCTTGCAGCTGATCAAACAGATTGTCGATCCTGGGGAGAGGATACCGATTCTTCACGGTTAACTTGTTCAACTCACGGTAATCGATACACATGCGGAACGACCCATCCTTCTTTTTGACAAATAATACCGGTGCTCCCCATGGTGAGTGAGTCGGTCGAATAAAACCCTTCTCCAGTAGTTCCTGTAACTGACTAGATAACTCTTGCATTTCTGATGGTGCTAACCGGTATGGCGTCTTTGCTACCGGTGTAGCTCCAGGAACCAACTCTATACGAGATTCCACCTGTCGTGGAGGAGGCAAACCAAACAAGTCATCAGGAAATACATCTGGATAGTCCCGTACCACTGGAATATCTACTAATTTCCACTCCTCTTCCTTCTTTTCTATCACATAAGCCAGAAACGCATAGCACTGCTTTCGTAAACTTCGGTGTGCTTTCATGCAGGAGATAAGCTTTAAGTTTCTTCCCGGTCGTTCTCCTTGAATCCTGAGTACCTTCCCGTTTGGCATGGGGATTCGTACTACTTTGTCCCGACAGACAATCTCAGCTCCGTGTTTCGACAACTAATCCATTCCCACAATCACGTCGAAACTTCCTAACTCAAAGGGTATCATATCTATATTGAAGGCATGGTCCTCCAATATTATCTGAAGGTGCAGAGCAGCCTTCGGCTGCTCCGAGCACAAGGTTCACACCACGAGGACTTCCAGCAACACATTTCAAACACACCCAAGCAAGAAGAACACGCAGAAAGACATCACACGCACCCACACGACCTCATGTGTTTGGGTTGGCCCCGAACACCCGAAACCCTAAATGGACAGCCTTAAACAAGAAAGGAAAGGGACGACCAAGGTCGTCTACCTGCAAGAAAGGAGTAGACTCAGCTGTAGCCGAGGTCTTGCAAGTGAAAACGCGAAGAAACAGGGCGGTTCGGTGCAAGGAGGAGGAGAAAAGGTGAAGAAGAAGAAAATGAAGAAGAAGATGGAAATGGAAGCTAGGGCTAAAAATGGGGTATTTATACCCAGTCTTAGTTTGGCAAAATGTCACATTTGGTCCCTGCACTTAGCCCCCGAGTTTCCCAAATTTGTTTTGGTTGAAAGCGACTTTATTAGGCTAGTTATATTAGTGATAAAAATGTATTTAATGATATTTGTAATTTAAAAATGATTTTATTAATGACAATAATATTATATAAAAATGGTATATTTAGTGATAACGAAGACGAAAATTGTAAAAGTTTTAAGGATAGTATACGTTTACGACGAGATCACAAGAATAAAGACGATAAATCAAGTATAATATCCACACAAATAGTTTATAAAGATGAGGAATGAACGAGCGAAGAAAAGTTAACGGAATCCACGTTAATTGGCGGACCTTTAGGTGACGGATGTAACATACAACTACCCACATAACACTATATGCTTTCACATTCGAGATATACGTATACATTTGTGCCATACTTGCAACTCACACACACATATAACACACATACACACTACACACAAAAACACATACTACACATCTCGGTTTCAAACCCAACACACACTTTCACACACACACACACATACACTACACACATACCACACACACACCACACACACTGCACACACTAAAAACACACCAATTACACACTCACGGTTCATACACTAATTGCACACACATAATACATACAACACACAACACACACTCACACAACACACAGTAATACACACATGATTTATTCGACACACACACATTCGGTACACACACAACAGCCGAAGACCGCTATGCATGGTTTCCTACAACAACAGCACACGACACACACACATACACATACACCCACATATTTATAATCACACACAGTCTCGGAATATATACATACATACATACGACATATACACATATACATACGAACACACCCACGCAGTCACACACATACATACGAGTGCGCCTAAATATTTTTTCATGTATACAATCGACATACACAATCATGCACCTGAACACGAACACCAACTAAAGTCTATCAAACGAGAATGAAAACGAAAGCGGTACCTTGGGACAACAAAGATATGGCGCAAGAACGAAGCGTGCTTCCTTGAAACAGAACGTTGCGGAACTACTGAAGCTCGGTCGCGATCGGGAGGGCTCACGGCTCGGGGGGTTTCTCGATGGCAGTAGGGTTTCGACAAAAAGGGGGCGATGATAAGGGTGGTATATAAAGGTTAATTACACTAAGGTCCCTTAATTTTTATTTGGGTTGCAATAATACCCTTGGATTTTGATTTTTAATAATAACAATAATAATAGTATTACATAATCTTAGTAATAATGATTTAATGTTTAATAACAATGATAACAATAACTTAAGCAATAATAGTAATAATTTTCATAATGCTAGTTATGCTATAATTGTTTAATATTACTAATTATTATTTATATATTATTTGTCTAAATTATCAGATTATAACATGAGGTTAACACGCTAGGCAGATACGACGAGATTCGGTTCGAAAACGAATTATTTACGTAAGGATAATAAATACACGAGGAGAGTTAACGAGCTTAGAGTCAGTTAACGGACCTGATAGTGACGAATGTCACATATGAGAGCACCTATCTGATTGACCTTCCACTTGCCAACCCAAGTCAAAAAAGGCAAGCTACAAGGTTAGCAGACATGATTCAAGAAAAGGTGCTTGAAGAGTTCAAGTTGAGATCCAGATTTTATAGACAGAGGCTAGCAGGTAAGACCATTGGTTAACTAGATGTTGAGGTGGACCCTAAGATTAGTTTCAAAGGGAAAGCCTTGGCTGAAGGCCTAGTGGTTGAACCTGTGAACCTTGTGACAATAACTCCTTCAACACCCATTACCCTTAGTGAGGCACCAGCTGGTGAAGGTGCTTCACAACTTCTCTCTAGCCAGAGCTTGACTGATGAATCAGGCAATGAAGGCCAAAGCTCTCTCTAACATTATTTGTGATCCATCATTTCTTCTATTAATTTCCCACCAAAAGCTTTGATCTCAGCATCTAATGCTCAAAGATCATCGATTTCCTAAAGCAAGATTTTTGAACAAACTATTTGCATGATGTTCATTTGTCAAAAACGAAAATCTTTAATGAATAGACTAGGATTCAAATTCATTATGATGGGTTAGAAATTCTAAAGTTAGAAGATAGTATTTTGGAGCATAAGGTATTTTTCTACTTCAAACATGTGACATCCGTCACCAAAAGTTCCGTCAATTAACATGGACCCCGTTAAATTTTCTTCGCTCGTTCATTCCTCATCTTTTTAACTATTCGTGTGGATATTATACTTGCTTTATCGCCTTTATTCTTGTGATCTTATCGTAAACGTATGCTATCTTTAAAACTTTTACAATTTTTAACATCGTTATCACTAAATATACCATTTAAATATAATATTATTGTCACTAATAAAACCATTTTAAGTAACAAATATCATTAAATACATTTTATCATTAACATAACTAACCTATTAAAGTCGTTTTCAACCGAAACAAATCTGGGAAACCCGGGGGCTAAGTGCAGGGACCAAATGTGACATTTTGCCAAACTAGAACCGGGTATATAAACCCCATTTCCAGCCCTAGCCTCCATTCCATCTTCATTTTTCTTCATCTTCTTCTCCTTTCACTTTCTCCTCCTCCTTGCACCAAAACCGCCCCGTTTCTTCGCGTTTTCACCGGCAAGACCTCGGCTACAGCTGAGACTACTCCTTTCTTGCAGGTAGACGACCTTGGTCGTCCTTTTTCTTGCTTGTTTACGGTTGTCCATTTAGGGTTTCGGGTGTTCGGGATCAACCCGAGCACATGAGGTCGTGTGGGTGCGTGTGATGTCTTTCTGCGTGTTCTTCTTGTTTGGGTGTGTTTGAAATGTGTTTCTTGAAGTCCTCATGGTGTGAATCTCGTGCACGTAGCAGCCGAAGGCTACTCTGCACTTATGCAGTCGCGAACCTACTGTTCAGCCGACTGGGTCGACCATGCGATTGAGCCGTGCGACTGGGTGAGTCGTGCGACTGAGTCATGCGTCTGAGTCTATCTTGCTACTGAGTTGTGAGACTGGGTGTGTCGTGCGACTGAGTCGTGCGACTGTGTGTATGTGTGCGATTGAGTTATGCGAGCGAATGAATGTGTGCGACTGAGTCATGCGAGCGAATGAATGTGTGCGATTGAGTCAGGCGACCGAATGAATGTGTGCGATTGTGCGTGTATCGCATGATTGAATGCCAGTCGCATGAATGGAGGTTCAATCGTACGAATGAAGCTGATTCGTACGAATGAAGGTTGATTCGTGCGTATGGATGTTAAATCGTGCGATTGGGTGCTGTGTGGTACGACTGAATGCTGAGTCACACGAATGAAGGTTTGATCGTACGAATGAAGCTGATTCGTACGAATGAGGGTGGATTCGTGCGGATGGAGTGTTGAGTCGTGCGTCTGGTCCTGTCGTGCGACTGAAGTTGTTGTGTGTGAGTTTCTCCTTGTGTGTGGTGTGTATGTCGTGTGATGTTAAGGTGACATCGACACGGTTGCCATTGCTAATGACAATATTTAAGTTAAGACTAACAAACTTACTAATGTTATTCCAAATCAAATCAACTTAACATTTTACAAGTATCAATAACCGATTTGTAACTAACGATATTTACGAAATACTTCTCTAATAACAATGGAACTTTTACACAAATATCATCAGCAATGGTGACGATATCTAGTACTTGGATCTACATAAGATCTAATACGTGTGTCTGCTTGTGTGTGTTACCCACGACCGAACCGATACAACCCGAACCTACCAAACGTTACTATTTACTTTATACATATCATTAATGCTTAACAATAACTGTCAATAGGTGTTTGACCGTTCATTGCATACAACATTTGGAAACTTTGATCATTCATACTTACCACCAAACATGTGAGTTTCGTAGCCCCTTTTTATGCTTATACAACATTTCAATCATTTACAAACTTGGGGGAAAAGTATGCTCACCTATTTTCTATGTTGTACAACTTACATACAATTTACATACTTGGAATCAACGTGTTAATATTTTGTGAGTACTTATCTGATACATGCTTGAGTTTGCTGTGTGGTACTTTCTTTGCAACTATTTAATTCTAGTGTGGGAACCGACGGATAGGTATTGGTAGTACTACTGGGTTGACACCCCCACCCTTGTTTGTTGGTATACTAGTTAGTACCATCAGTGGCCAGGAACGGGCCCTTGGGTGAATATATTCCGACAAGATCTGTGTGTACGTCATTAGGTTTGGTTGCAAAGCTCATTATCATGTGATTATACTTAGTTATAACTGTATTCACGGTATTCCAGAACATTTACTATACATCATCAGTTACTATTTTTCTATTTAAACCTGCGAGCTCATCAACAATTTTGTTGACCATTTTGAGCATATCTTTTCAGGTGACAATGCTAACTGAAGATCTAGGTGTGCTGCCTTAGTGGAGACCCTAGGATGTATTTTTGAGACTAAACATACTCGACAAACATTTATTTTGAAACAATTATTGTAGTCTGATTTAAACAACATCATTCTTTTGATACTTGTACCCTGGTTGTGGGAATTACAATACAATGTTATCTTCATTTGTTTATGTGAATCATTTATCATGTTATGCTTATGGCTATGTTGTCGTGAATATTGACTAAACACGACACAAGTCTCCATTTGTGTAGGGTGTCATCATGACACGCTTTATCATCATTTATTATATTGCATCTCTATTGCTTACCATGTGTTATGACGATCCCGTCTCGTTACATCCCCGTGTTTCCGCTTTTAGCGGGGGTGTGACAAAACACCATACTAGTCTTATTTCATAGAAAGTAAAATAGATCTATTGGTTACAACAATTAATATTGTTTAAAATGTGTTTGGTTCTTGATTTCTGAAAAACACATTTCCTCTTGCATGATGCGTGAGTAGTATTCATGTATGTCATTAGGGTTTCACTAAAAACACACTGATGGGTCTTTGTCCTATTGCTTCATAGTTCATGGTTCTCACTAGGGTTAGGAAAAAAACTACTCTCTAAAGCAAAACTGAGGGAATACATGAATGGTTCAGACCTTTTAATGGTTCAACCTTTAATGGTTCAAACCTCTTATTGGTTCAACATTTAATCATTCAGAAATTACTAATCAGTCTTTTAGACATCAATTATGTAACATCCGGCCTTTCACACCACCAATATTATCCGCTTTGCCGGCGAGTAGCTCACGCATTTGTTTTTGGTTGCCTGGGTGGAAACTTCTCAGGGAGGTCACCCATCCTTGAATTGCCACCAGCTGATCACGCTTAACTATGGAGTTCTCCTCTCATCCACAGGCAATGCACCCAAAACGTGTTGGTGATATTAGAGACCAGGCATTCCTTATGAACTAGTGCAGGATCGGTTTTTATCACTTAACACTTGGTTTTCTCTCAAACTCACTAATACTACACACACGGATTAGATTGATGAAGCAGAATCCCTTTCTAAGAGTTGTTAATAATATACTAAGTAACAAAGAACACATAGAAGTATTTTTAAGGAACTTGTATATATTACTTCTCAACTTAAAGTTTTACAAGACTCTTACAAGCATGTTACATGAGTTACAATGAGAAACTATTTATACTAGAACCTACAGCCGGATATACTTTGATTCCAGCTGGAAACCTAAGACTAAAGCATATACTATAATGCTAAAGTTAAGGTATCTTAGATAAAGGATTATCTAAGATATGGTAGTCATGACAGGTCCATGACTTACCTTTCGTCACCAACTAAAGCTGGAAACTGTACTAACTTATAAAGGTGAACAGTGGAATAAAGTATGGTCAACTACATGGATTTTGAGGAAACGCCATGCAGTATCTCAGAGGTCTGCAGCAGAGTTTCAGAGAGACCATACTTATGTCTAATGGTTCATAGTAGTGTCTTCCGAAGGTTAGTTGGCTTCGGAAGAACAAGTTCTTCCGAAGCCACTTATACTTTAGAAGAGGCTACTTCTTTCGAGGCTTGAGGACTTCTTCATATCTTCATACTTCGGAAGTTGACTTCTTATCTTTTCTTCTAAGTCTTGAACTTCGGAAGTGAATACTTTGTATTCGGAAGTTAGAGTTTTCCTTCGGAAGAAGATCTTGCACTTTGTCTTCGGAAGAACTCCATTTCCTTCGGAAGTTGCATACTTAGCTTCAGAAGTCCTCTATTAGTTGCACCAAAAAATAGTCTAAGTGATTTGGTTTTGGTTGCACCAGCCTTTCTAGATCCAACAAACTCCCCCTAGGCTGATGCTACCAAAACCTCACTTGTTCCTTCTTCTCAAAACCTTCAGTACCATGGACAGAAGATGCTTGTTTGTTTCCTTGTTCTTCCCTGAGGTGGTGCTGAGAAGTTTGTACAAGTCATTAGTGGATAGGAGATCCAGTCTATCACTCTGAATGATATGTACCTTTTGTTGTGCCCCCTGAAGAGAGTTAGTTGACGGGAGTTATAGTCATACTCCCATCTAACTATGGATTCAAGTTCAAGACCCTCAACCATTTGAAGAAAGGCTTTGCCTTTGGTTGCTGATCCTTTCCTTTCCTCCTCCTCTCTCATTTTCAACTCTTCTTCAATCTTGGCCTTAGCAGTTAAGTCGACCAGATGAAGACTGCTCAGGTGATTTCTGATGTGAGCAGCTACCTTAGAGTTGGAGGGGTTGGAAAGTGGCTTCTCTGCTAACTCAGTAATATCAAATCTGCTTAAGCGTAGCAGAGATGAGGCATTTAGCCTGTTTAGCTCTCCACTCTCTCTCTTAACAACAAAGTTGTGAGAAGAGTCTTCGAACCTCTACTGGATAATCCTCTTTCTAGGCACAAGGGGTTGACTTGGTACCTTGTCTCCTTTCTTCGTATCCAGCAGAGTCACCAACCTTCTCCTTAGCTTTTTCTCTTCTTCATTCAGTGAATCTGAGTTGAGGCCAAAGAGCTTTGCAGCTTGGTCTAATGTTCCTCTGAGCAGATCAAGAAATTGATCTCTAGTGAGGGAACATAAGGATCCATCAACATATGTTAGTTTGACAAACTCCTCCTCACAAGAGATATCGCTCAGGGTTGTATGGTTGATAAGCTTTGTCTTGATTGCCTTGAACTTCTCTAAGGAGAGATGTTTAGAAGGCTGAGGGGATGGTTTGGGAGGTTGTTGGGTAGGTTGTGGTGTTTGGGTTCTAGCAAGTGTTTTGGGTTGGAGGATGGGTAGTTTAGGTGGTTCAGGTGAGGAAATTGGTAAGGTGGATGGTGTAGGTTCAGGGGTGTAAGGCTCAGAGGTTGGTTTAGTCTTGATGGGGATTGGAAAAGGAATTGGTTCAGGTTATGGTTAGGTTTGAGGTTGGGTTGAGTGGTTGGTTTGAAGATCATCCCCTGTCCCCTTCTATACATCTCCTTCTTCTTCCCCGAGCGAATGTCAGCCTTTATGTCACTTACATGTCGCTGGAGGGTCTTCTTAGACATTGGACCCACCTGCCTGCTAGAGAAGCCATGAGCCTGGAGATAGTCTTTCATCCAAGCTTTTTCACTTATCTTTCTGGCAGCAGCGAGTCCTGCTTCTTCTTCCTTCTTCTTTTTCAACCTCAGCTTTTCTCTAGCAACTTTCTTTCTCTCCTTCTCCATTTGATCTTGCTCTTTGTTGAAGAGCCATAAGATCGTATCATTTTCATACGAAGATATTCTTCTAGAGAGAAACCCTTGGAGGTTAGGAAAGTTATCCTTTCCCTCCTAAGCTGCTGATCAGTTTCTTTTCTCTTCTTCTCTCTTTCTTCCTCTAAGGCCAACCTTGATGCTTCTTCCTTTTGCTATATTTGCAGCAAAGTTGCCTTTTCTAACTCAGCTAAATCCTCTAATGGTAGCAGGAGTACATCTTCATTCACAACTCCTAAATTGACAAGTCTTTCAATGATTTCCACTCTTCTTCTATTGTTGACAGCCTCCTAGTTGGCTACAGCTGCTTTGCTACTAGCAGCTAGCAACTTCCCAGTTGGGAGTCTACCTTTTCTCTTGAGCTTCTCTAACCTTGCTTCCTTTTGAAGCTCTTCCTCAGTCATCTTCCTCTTTCCTTTGACATCTTCGGAAGTGCTAGACTTTGGGGGTTCCTGGATGGAAGGTTCAGGTTGAGTGGTGGTAATGGGAGTTGGAGTCAATGATGATGTTTGAGCTAGGGGTTGGGTGAGAAAATCCTCCCTATTAACCTCAGATGCAAGTTCTAGAATTGCATCTGGGACTTCTAGATCATCTGATAAAGAGAATAGTCCTTCCGCAGCTACAATCTCAGCTTCGGAAGATTGAAGTTGTTCTTCCGAGGCTTTGACTTGTGCTTCGGAAGTCTGTGAGAATGCACTCTCTGTCCCAACTGTCTCAGTTGCTAGGCCATCAGTCCTTGTTTCCCCTTCAAAATTAATCTCAGGTTCCACTGGACCTTAGGTTGACCAACTCCCTTGACAGTATTAGAAGGTGCACTCAACCTCTGAAGCTCTTGAGCTCCAAAGTATATCACATACATGTCAGGACTTGGCTGTTCAATAAAAGATTCCATCAGGAACTTATTGAAGAGCCTGTTGAGATCTTGGAGCATCCTTTGGTCCACTTGAATTACAAATGGAGGAGGCTCAGGAAAAACTAAAGCTTGTTGAATAGGGTATCTTGAACTTAAGAAAGTGAGAGCTTGACTCTGTGGTTCCTCTTGTATTTGTCCTTGAACACTCTCCTTCTTTTTGGTAGCATCACCTTAAGAGCTTGATGAGCTAGAGGAAGATGTCAATGAGACTTGAATTGGTACATGCCTAACAGACCTCTCAATCTGTTTCTCAGCTAATTTGGCCTTGAGATTTTCAATCTCAACTTGCTGAGTGGCAGACCTATCATCTAAAGTCCTAATCTTAGATTCAATCCAAGACGCCCCAAACGATTGCTTCGTCCGAGACTAAGCAATTCTGACCAGGAGCCATTGGCTCAGTCATAACTGGAAGAAATGCAGTATGTCTTCTAGTGAAATTGGTGGACACTCTCTTCAAAGTCTTGAAGATGGCCGGCCTCATTTGAGGGACAGTCAGAGTAGCTGCACAGACAAGCTGACTCTGGTCCAACTCACAGTTGATTATGTGCTGAAGGAACCTGGGAAACATGAAGAATGTGTCCGCTGGAGATTCCCCATAAGATAGTCAGCACAAACCTTGAATAATTAAAACGGAGGCTTCTCACCAATCCATGAACTAGGCACCCTAGTTCATATGGGATTTGATCCCATCCCCCAGATTTGTTTGACAAGCAATGGAGAACAACATGCAGCAGGATCTTCTAGTTGTAAGAGAAGTTAAACTTGTAGACTGTAGACCTGCTTACATCTCCACTGTATCCCATTTGGAGATAGGTATTGTCTAAATCTGTCTTGGGAAACTTTGTAGGAGCACCCTCATCATGAAGCTCCAGATGCTCCCTGATGAGTTGTTCGGAGATGACCAACTCCTAGCCACAAATGCGCGACCTTATTACCCGAACCCTATTTAGGGTTTCAGTCTGACCATTGGCCCAAAATTCAGCCATGTGATTTAAGTAGACGGTAGGGTTAACAGTTAGAGCGGTGTAATAAGATGATTGGGTAAGAAAGGAAATGATATCAAAGAAGTCAACATCCCTTGAAGAATCAAGGAGTGCGACTTGGTTGTGCTGAGGGTTAAGTGCCATTGAGAAAGTTACAGGAAGATGAGTTCAGAATTGGGTGAGTTGGAGACAAAGAAAGCTTTTAGGGCAGTAAATTTGGTAAAAAGATGAAAGTGATTAGTCGGGGTTACTTAAACGGGTGAAATGGCGGTTTTGGGGGTTCAGATAAGGTGACATGATGTTTTGGTGGATGATGTGACAGGGCGGTAAGGCTTAGTCCATTTAAATAACCCGAGATAATTAACAAGATCTTTACTTTTTACAGAGTGGGGCCCAAAAGATTTTCGTTACACAGTAAAGTCATTCTTCTGAGCATAAAGCATTTCCAAAGGTAATCTTCTTCCGAAGGCAATTTTACTTTCGAAGGTACAGCTCTTACTTCCGAGAGTAAGAATTGCTTTCCGAATGGAGAGGTTTATAAGCTTTGGAAGTAGATCTGATATGGAATCGATTGCTTCGTCCGAGACTAAAAACTCTTCCGAGAAGAAAATTATCCTGGGAGGAATTTGCTTCGGAAGATATGTAAAACATCTTCCGAGGGTTAATTCCTCTTCGGAAGAATTTATACTTAGTGAAAATTTTAGAGAAGGACCTTTTGTAAAAGGGCTTAGATTGTTTTGACACAAGACTTTACACATTAAAAAGGTTTTCAAATGAGATAGACTAATCAATGTTTATCCTTCCAATAGCTGTAATGAGATACTTGAATCTTTGTTCATCAAAAGCTTTGGTGAACAAGTTAGCATATTGTTCATTTGAGTCTACTTTGATTAGCTTAATTAGATTTTCTCATGAATATCTCTAATGAAATGGTACCTGATATCAATGTGCTTTGTCTTGGAGTGCTTCACTGGATTTTCAGTAATGGAGATAGCACTATTGTTGTCAATGTGGATAGGAGTGCTCATGAAGTTGAATCTGTAGTCTATCATCTGGTTCTGAATCCACAGCAGCTGAGCATAGCAACTAGCAGCAGCAATATATTCAGCTTCAGTAGTTGATATTAAGACACAGGATTGCTTCTTGCATTGCCATGAGATGATCCTTCCACCAAGAAATTGACATCCACCTGATGTTGATTTCTTGTTGATATTGCAGCCATCATAGTCACTATCAGAGTAGCCATAGAGATTGAAATTGCTGTTCTTTGGATACCAGAGACCTAAGTTAGGTGCTCCTTTGAGGTATCTGAGGATTCTCTTGGTAGCAACTAGATGAGACACCTTTGGAGCAGCCTGATATCTTGCACAGATGCAACTTGCAAACATGATATCAAGTCTACTTGCTGTGAGATACATCAGAGAACCAATAATCGCCCTATACTGATGTTGATCAGTATCCTCCCCCTCACAGTCACGACAAAGATTATGATTTTTGGGTATAGGTGTTTTTGCTGGCTTACAATCTTTCATGTCAAATTTTTCTAAGATGTCATTGTCATACTTAGATTGATTGATGAAAAACCCTTCTTTTATTTCCTTCACCTGAATTCCAAGGAAAAAATCCATTTTTCCCATGGAACTCATCTCAAACTTCTTCTTCATAATGCTCTCAAAGTCTTTACACATTTGGTCATTTGAGGAATCAAATATGATGTCATCAACATAGACTTGAATGAGCAAGATGTCCTTTCTAGACTTTCTTATGAAAAGAGTCTTATCAATGGTACCTCTAGTGTAACCATTCTTCAGCAGAAACTGAGACAATGTCTCATACCACAGCCTAGGTGTTTGGTACAGCCCATATAGAACTTTATCCAATTTGCACACATAGTTGGGGTGTTGTGGGTCTTCAAATCCTGGAGGCTGACACACATAGACTTCACTATCTATATCCCCATATAGAAAGCACACTTGACATCTAGCTGGTAGACAGTGAAATTCTTAGATGCAGCATAAGCAAGGAAGATCGAAATTGCCTCAAGTCTTGCAACAGGTGCAAAGACATCAGTATAATCGATTCCCTCCTCTTGAGTGTGTCCCTGAACCACCAGTCTTGCCTTGTTCTTGATGATCAAGCCTCTATCATCTCTCTTGTTTCTGAAAACCCATTTGGTGCCTATTGGTACTTGACCAGATGGTAGCGGACATAGGTTCCAAACCTTTTGTCTTTTGAATTGAAGCAGCTCATCTTGCATTGATTCAACCCAGATACTATCTTTCAAGGCATCTTCTACCTTCTTGGGTTCCATCTGGGATAAAAAGCATGAGTACAAGCAGACATTCTCATTGTGAGTTTGTCCTCTTGTTCTAATACTTTCAGCGACTTCCCCTATGATGTTCTCAGCTGGATGAGTGTTATGAATCCTAAGTCTAGGAATTACCTTTAATTACAAAGATAGATCCAGATTGGATATATTTTGCTTAGGAGCTTGAATACTTGGTCGAGCTGCTGTTTCAAACTCATTCAATGAGGACTGATTGAATGAATGAGAAGCATCATCATCATTTGTTGGCTGTGAAGCAACATTAACAGTTGCATGTTCCTTCAACATGCTACTTCCATCAGCTTGGTGTTGTGCAGTGTCACCTGATGAGGTTTGAGGGTCAATAGGTGAATCATTGGTTAAAGCTCCACTATCCCTTGAGATAGTCATACTGTCAGATCTGCCAATAGTAGGAGCTTGATTTGTTGCAGCTCTTGGAGAACTTGGAATAGGCCTGGGTAGCTCAAACAGTTGGTCTTCATCAAAATCACTTTGAGCACCTATTCCAGCTGAAACATTCTTACAAGATCGTTTAGAATAGTTTGGAAACAATTCTAAATCAAAGATATGATCAGGGCCATCCCCCCTAACACAAGGAGTGTGCTCATTAACTATAATGTTAAAAGATTCCTCAAATTGTTGATTTTTGATGTTATAAACTCTATAAGCTTTAGAGTTAGAGGAATATCCAACAAAGATAGCATCATCCGACTTTTCAGCAAATTTTGCCAAATTGTCTTTTATGTTAAGTATGGTACACCTGCTGCCAAAGGACCTTAGAAAGCCAATGAACGGTGGCCTCTTGTTCCATAGCTCATAAGGGGTTTTTCTATGTGGCTTTACTACAAGGAACCTGTTCTGCACATAGCATGCAGTGCTGACTGCCTCTGCCCAGAATGTTAGAGGCATCTTTGAATCAGCTAACATGGTCCGAGCAGCCTCAATAAGTGTCATGTTCCTCCTCTCTGCAGCACCGTTTTGTTGAGGAGTTCTAGGAGCATTATATTGTCTGGCAATCCCTTTTGAGTTACCATTTTAAGTCAAGAACATGGTTCTTAAACTCAGTCCCTTGATCACTTCTAATTATTTTAACCTTGTGATCAATTTGATTTTCTATTTTAAGAATAAAATATTTTTAAAGTTTCAGCAGTTTCATCTTTAGTTCTTAAAAAGAATACCCATGTAAATCTTGTAAAATCATCAACAATCACAAGGCAATATGATTTCATTTCCAATGCTTATTATACTTGTGGGACCAAATAGATCCATGTGCAATAAGTGTAATGGAGTGATGATAGAGTTAACAACTTTGGATTTATGAGATATCCTGTGTTGCTTCCCTTTCAAGCATGCAACACAATTATCTTTGTAGAAAAATTTCTTTTTAAGCAAACCATGTACCAAGTTATTTTTAGCCAATTTATTCATTGTTTTAAAAGTTCACATGACACATTCGTTTATGCCATAGTGTTGACTCATCACCATCAGCTTTGGAAAGAAAGCATGATACTTCACCCATTGGGGAAGCATTGTTCATATCAAGCTTATACATATCCCCTTTCCTGGGAGATCTAAGAAGCACTAATTCCTGAGGAATTATCATCTCGGGTTTGAGGATAATGCACTCATGTTCTGTGAAGAGCATTTGATGCTTTTGATCACAAAACTGAGAAACACTTAACAGGTTGTGTTCAAGCTGTTTGACAAAGTGGACTTTGTCAACTTCTAATTTTTCATTGGATATACTTCCTCTGCCAGAAATATATCCTCCGGCCTCACCTTCAAACTGGACAGGACCTCCATCAAAATGTTGAAATTGTTGAATGAGAGATCTGTTCCCTGTCATGTGCCTGGAGCATCCACTATCCACAATCCAAACATTGTTATTCTTGTCATATGGATGTTCCTGCACATAAGATGAGATGATTAGTTTTGATTGGAAACCCAAGCCTTGTTGGTCTTAGGTTCTTCCAATGATAATGACATAATTGAACCAAAATTTATGCATGGGGATTAAATGGATGTCTTTAAAGAAGAGGTTTGGGCTGCAGCATCTTCCTTGATCTTCCATTTCATCCCTTGGTTGATCATAGAGGATGAGCTTGTTGAAGCTTTTGCAGCATGGCATTCTTTCGAAGCTTCTTTCTTTTCGGAAGAAGCCTTCACCACCTTTCTTCCGAAGTAGTCTTCTTCTAGGATGGTTTCAAGGGGACTCTTTTGTTCTTTTGAGTCTTGACAGCTTTAGCTTCCGAAGTCATTTTCCCTTTGGAAAAAGGACTTTCTTTCGAAAGCAACCTTGCTTCGGAAACAGGCTTTCCTTTTTTCATCACTTGAACCATTTAAAAAGGTCCAAATGAGAAACCTTCCCTAACTTCTTCTCTTTTAACATTATTTGCATAATGTGTGCTAGCAGGATTGTAGTAACAATCTTTGGCCATGTGGTTTTGCAGATCACACATTATACATGCAATGTTAATCTTCTAGGAACTTGAGGATTGTTGTTTCTTGTTCTTTTTTCTTCATCAGCAACCTTTACCTTTAACTTCTGATCCTTTGATAGGACAGGAGTGCTAGTACTACACCCCTTTCCTGAATCAGAGTTACCTACCACCTGGAATCCAGCTGAGATGAATACACCCTTTTGCTTTGGGTCTATCTTCAGCTTTGACTCAGCCACTTTCTTGGCAGTTTTTCTGGCTGCCTTAGCTCTGCTTCTTCTGGCTTTGGTGGTCAGGGGTTGATCATCACCGGTAAGAGTGGGCAAAATTACCTAGTTCTTCCCTATGATGGTCTCCATGGTTGCATCGCTCTTTGACTTATAAGAAGGTGGGTCAGCAGATGGAACCTCTTGCTCTTCAGTATCGCACCTTGGTTGTCTTATAGACTCATAAGAATATGGTGGAGCAATTTCATTGGTTCCCACCTTCGTTTCGGTAACAAAGTTTTGAGTAAGAGGATGATGCAAGAATGGCTTGGAAGTTTTGCTCTGAAATAGCATGCTTCCTGGCTTGAGCCTTAGCTGTGACAAGCTGGGCTTGAGCCTTAGACCATTTGGATATTAAATCCTTGATTTGAGTCTTACAGTTTGTGTGTTCATGTTTTAATAAGGAAACAGTTTTCTCTAACTCCTCAATTTTTCTTTGATAATTAGATTCAGCCCTTTTAAAATTAGATTTTAAAACATTTAGAGACTAAATATTGGATTTAATCTCCATATTGTAGTCTTGATATAACTTAACCTTAGCAATACTGGCAGGAGTACAGAGATGTTCATGTACCTTATTGTCATCTGTTCCAGCCATGAGTGCTTGAGCAGGAGTCACATCCTGTACCATAAAGTTCCAGTCAACTTCTTGAGCCACAGCAACTGTCTTAGTTGACTTTCCAGTGGCCTTTGGTGTAGAGGGATGTGTGAAGGCCTGTGGGGTTCCCGGATTTGACTTGGGAGCCTTGCATTCCCTAGCAAAGTGACCAAGTTGGTTATAGTTGTAACATTTGGCCTTGGTCTTGTCAAACCTAAATTTGCTATTGGTTGGGTTTTGGGGAAATTGCCTTCCAGTTCTCTTGAAGAACTTCTTTGCTCTATAGGTTACCAGAGCCTTTGTTGGACTATGTCCACATATTCCACATCATCTGGACTGAAACACTCTAGATCATCAAAGCAGTACTGATAGTCACTAGAGTGTCCATTTCTTGAGACAAAAGCACAGCTGTCCTGAAAGGAACTTTGCTGAGCCTGTTGAGACCTTGGAGTCTCAGGGAATGTAATGTATGGCCCAGAAGAACAAGATTGTTGTTGGGTGTATGTCAGGTACTGTTGAGGTTGGGAGGGTCTTGTGCCTTCAACAACCATTAAAGCGTTGCTAGCAAGGGTCTGCTTGCCTGATAGCCTCTCTTGCTCTCCATCTCTAAACAGTATCCATCAAGGATGCCATAAAGTTCAGTCATGGTGAAGGTGTTCAGATTTTCTGTCCTCTTTATAGAGACACAGTAGAACGTCCACTCATTAGGGAGTGCACTCATGAACTTTCTTGTGAGATCTCTAAGTTCAAGGGCAATTCCCACAGACTGAAGGGAAGAAATAAGGTCCATGTACCTGAAGTATTGCTGGCTGAGGGTCTCTCCAACAATATAGGTGAAGTTCTCGAATTGCTGCTTCAGGGAGTCATTCTTGGAGTCATTGGAGCTAGAGTACATATGAGCAAGCGCATCAAACAGTTCTTTGCCTGACTTTCAATGCTCAAACCCCACCATGATGGAGTTGGGTATTGCAATCATGAGAACATTCATTGCATTGCTGTCAATGTCCAGCTTCTTCCGGTCCTCATCAGAGTAGTCTTCAACGACTTTCTCTATCATGGCACCGTTTCCACTTGGTGCTGCTACCTTTGGTTTGTACGGACTATTGACAATAGATTGCCACATCTTGCTGTCTTGATACCTGATGAAGCCTTCCATGCGTCTGCTCCATGACCTGAAGTTTTCAGGGGTGATGATGGGTGCTTTACTCATCGTCCCCATCTCTACTTCAGACTTGTTGAGGGTCATTTTGAGTGTGGTGTAAGGAGGAGTGAAAAACAGGTTGATTTGGATGGTAAGATCTCACAATCAAGAGCCTAAAAAGCTCTGATACTAATTGCAGGATCGGTTTTTGTCACTTAACACTTGGTTTTCTCTCAAACTCACTTATACTACACACATGGATCAGATTGATGAAGCAGAATCCCTTTATAAGAGTTGATAATAATATACTAAGTAACAAAGAACACACAGAAGTATTTTCAAGGAACTTGTATATATTACTTCTCAACTCAAAGTTTTACAAGACTCTTACAAGCATGTTACATGAGTTACAATGAGAAACTATTTATACTAGAACCTACAGCCGGATATACTTTGATACCAGCTGAAAACCTAAGACTAAAGCATATACTACAATGTTAAAGTTAAGGTATCTTAGATAAAGTATTATCTAAGATATGATAGTCATGACAGGTCCATGACTTACCTTTTGTCACCAACTAAAGTTGGCAACTATACTAACTTATAAAGGTGAACAGTGGAATAAAGTATGGTCAACTACATGGCTTTTAAGGAAACGCCATGCAGTATCTCAGAGGTCTGCAGCGGAGTGTCAGAGAGACCATACTTATGTCCACTGGTTCATAGTAGTGTCTTCCGAAGGTTAGTTGGCTTCGGAAGAACAAGTTTTCTTCTGAAGCCACTTATACTTCGGAAGAGGCTACTTCTTCCGAGGCTTGAGGACTTCTTCATATCTTCATACTTCGAAAGTTCTTCTAAGTCTTGAACTTCAGAAGTGAATACTTTGTCTTCGGAAGTTGGAGTTTTCCTTCGGAAGATGATCTTGCACTTTGTTTTCGAAAGAACTCCATTTCCTTCGGAAGTTCCACACTTAGCTTCGGAAGTCCTTTATTAGTCGCACCAAAAAATAGTCTAAGTGATTTGGTTTTGGTTGAACCAGCCTCTCTAGATCCAACAACTAGGAATCTCTCCTCTCCATGGCTGATGTGGGATTTGCCTAGAGTGTTACAAACACTCCCCTTTTGGACTGATCGTCCTCGATAAGGTTTGTCCCACCATTCCATCTATGGATAGGGATTTGCCTAAGGTTTCCCTCTGAACACCCCCGGGGACTCATCATTCTTGATGAGGTTTGCCCTACCATCCCGAACGACACAGGAGTGGCTCTGATACCATTTTGTAACATCTGGCCCCTCACACCATCAATATTGTCTACTTTGCCCACAAGAAGCTCATAGATTTTTTTTTGGTTGCCCGGGTGGAAACTTCCTAGGGAGGTCACCTATCCCTGGATTGCTGCCACCTGAGCACGCTTAACTATAGAGTTCTCCTCTCATCCACAACCAATGCTCCAAAAACGTGTTGGTGATATTAGAGACCAGGAATTACATATGAACCAGGAATCTCTCATATCCACGGATGATGTAAGATTTGCCTAGATTGTTACAAGTTAACTAGATCTAGTTATAACCGTTAGTTTTGTGTTAGTGAGGTTAGTGAGCTAATACAATCTGGGAGCATACATGACTATCGGTCACATATGTGATGAATTTGGTGAGGTGGTATAGTTTATCCATATTTTTATACCACCTAAGCTACAAACATGCTTGTAGTTCACGTATCATCTAATTCCATCAAAACCTAAAAACCACCTACAAACCATTAAAATTTCAAATACCACCAATTAGGGCTGCAAACAAACCAAACGAACATGAATATGACTTTGTTCATGTTCGCCCAATAAGAAAATATCTTGTTCATGAACCGTTCACGAACGCTAACCGAACGTGATTTCTTGGTTGTGTCCATTCATTCTAGAAATGAATCTGTTTATGAACTGTTCACAAACATAACGAACACAAACGAAGGCAAGTGAATGCACAAAAATATTCAATAGCATTAATGAACACAAACAAAATTTTCTAAAACAAACAGATATAAAGCATAATATATTGATTTTATAGTTAAAATCATAAACATTGTGTAATATGTACCAAAAATAAATAAATACTTAATATAATTTTCTCAAACATAGCTTTTAAATGAACTAACACAAACGAAAGTTAACGAACACATCATTTAAAGTTCGCGAACACATATGAACGAACACAACATCTGCTCAAGTTCGTTCGTTTAGTTATACGAACGAAAGTTTCTTGTTCGTGTTTGTTCATTTATTAGACACATGAATATAAACAAACTTTTCACCGAACGGTTTACGAATTGTTTACTAAACATTTGATTCATTTACAGCCATCCATTCATTTTTAAACAAAACAAAATATTTAAAAAAAAAAGAAGAAAGAATTCTTTGCAAAACAGAACCGTGTTCAACTCTTAAAAAGAAAAATATATTCCAAAAGAAGTTTTCTTGGACGAAGGCTGCTGGGCTGCCACCCATCTAAATCGCAACCCCTCTACACAACTTTATCACCAATTCGCTCTTCTTAAAACGTTAATCTTTTGAGGTTTGATCATCGTGTTTATCTGGAGCAAGAGAATACTACGAGATTCAATCTCATCTAATACGCTTTTTGTTACTTACATAAGGATTGGACAATGATTCTAGGGTTCCACTTCAATTTCGTGAGTTTTTGAAGAAATAGATTCTGGGTATGATGGAAGACACCAAGAAAGATGAAGATGAAAGTAAAGGTCATTGGGGTAATTCAAGAACGACTCAACAAAACCCACCTTACTATCGCAATAAAAATGAAGCAGAACAAGAGATTGGGATTTGGGGAATTCTTCTCTTCGGACTAATTGGAGCTACTGCCACTACTCTTGCTGTATGTATTTGTGTTTCCCTTCTGTATTCTGGATTTCTTGATCAATTTTATCATCTTTGTAGCTATAAAGTGTGGGAGCTAGTATTGGGCTCATTAGATTTAATTAAGAGTTTAAGAAATGTCAGTGTGTATGTTTAAGCAGCGAATAAGCTCTTTACTGTGGGCATAGTCATATAGTTTTAATCTTTGATTACAACTATGGGGAATGTGATTGTGTTGGGTTAACAAAGTGTGTGATTCTTGTTAAAATAGAACAGATTTCGAGCCAATTGAAGGTGAATTATGCATTGGAATTGTCAGATTGATTAAGAGCTTAATAATTGTTAATGTGTAAATAAGCTCTTTATTACGGGGATAAGCATAAATTTTTTAATCTCTTTTACAACAATGGCAAATATGATTGTGTTGGGGGAACAAATAGAAACTAATTTCAAGCAATTTGAAAGTGAATTTTGCCCAAAGTTAAACTTATGTAGTTATGTTACCCTTTTGTCATTTTGATGTTTAAACATCTATGATGTCATGCATTTTAAACCAATTTAGTAGATTTCAGACCAATTGGTATTCATGGCAATCTTACACAATTTGATAGGTCGGACATATGCGCCAGATGGTTGATTGGTTTTCTTCTCAGGTAGCATATTTGAAATTTACACATGATAAACATACAATAATATATGTTTCTTTGGATAGAAGTTCTAATTGTGGTTGTTATTATGTCAAACTAGATTACAAGATCACACTCATGGAAAGGTACGAATGGTCGATCCTTCAGATCAAGTTTTCAAGAAGAATCTTGGAGAAGATATAATCGTCGCATGCAGGAAGCTTATGAAGAAGAAATGGAGAGAGTGGTATGTTCAATTATAATCTCTATTTTCTTTGATATTTTAGAAAGGATATTTGAATGTGGGTTTTAAAACTGATTACATTATATTAAATAATCAGAATAGATAATTAGATGTAACAAAATCGGCTATGCACGTGCTTATTATAATTGTATGTCATGTATGACGTCTGAGTGTTTGGCAAATTTTTGTTATTATATGGATGAATATGTAAAATAACCAAACAAATATTTTTTGGATAAATTAAGGTTGTCTTGTTAAAAGGAAGTAAAAGTCTTTCATATAGTTAAGTAGGGATAAGTAGGTACTTTTATTCTGCGCTTGAATTGTTTGTTAACTAATCTGATGACGAGATCAAAACTAAAACATTATTATTCTGACTCCAAGTGTCAGTAATGACATAGTAAGTTTTGAATATGCAAATTACACTCCCTTAGTTGCAACTTCTTTTTAGTGCTTTACTCATAACTTGGGCCCTTTTTGAAAGTGTGCCTCAAGCATGAGCCACTAGACGACCTAGGCAATGAGGAAAATGCCTCACCTTACCTATAGCAATGTAATCTCTTGAAGCAAACCTGAGGCATGCACTTTTGCCTGAGGGGGCGCTTCAGGTGCTTCTTGTATAAACCGGAAGCCGCGAAGGTGGGGTTGAGAGAGGCATGAGAGCCAAAGAGTTGGAGCGATGGGGAGAGAATAATGCATACCTATTCTTTTTCCTTCTTCTTATTTCCGCTTTCGGTGAGAGAGGTGTTACTCGGACTAAGGTTAATAAAGAGGAATAGAGTTAGAGTGATGGGAGAGAAGAATTCATGCATTTTTCTTTTTGTTTTTCTTTCTCTTCTTCTTGTTTTCATTTTTGGTTAGAGAGAGGTGTTAGTGTGTTACGAGGATGAAGGTAAGAGAGAGTTGGTGAGAAAGTGAGAGAGTAAGGGGGTACAAATAATGATACTTAGCCTTTATAACTCTTTTGCCTTGGAAAATATTTTGTTGTTATTAAAACTTATAGCAAATTAATAGTAAAGTAAAATAAGTAACAAGGGAACAAGAAAATCGTTGTGAAGGGACATTGAGTGGTGATCATTTCAGGAGAGATGTAGCCACTTAGACTTGATTCCTTTTAGACTTTGGATGAACATGAGATTAACTATAGGATTGGATCAGATAAATGGTATGTTATAGTGTAGAATAGATTTCCCTTTTGCGTCTTCTAAGCCAACAACTATCAGAAAACTAACACAGTGTCTTTGTGACTAGCCACCTGAAGTTATGTATTAAGCACTTTTAACTGAGTTATCAATATGTTGGTGTTATTGTCAATTTGTCATAGGTATCAACTAATCAAACTAGATGGCCATCTAAATATAGTTTCACAGACTCAAATTATAGTTGACAATTGACTCTAGCCATTGTTACTAGTTCCAGTTTCTTGTGACAATTGTTGAATGAATAAAAAATTGTGAATAAGCAATGTACTCGTATTGATGTTCTTCATAACATGCCTTAACTACTCTTGTAAGAAGCAATCACAAATAACTTGAACACGCATGGATTTTTTATTAAACACAAAATTTATCCATATAAGTATACTTTCAAGTATACTTATATGAAGGTAATTGATTGTGATAAAACCCAAAAATTAAACGAAGGTAATTGATTGATTTAAGTGCTGGAAACTGAAATATTACAAGATAGAAGACCCTAATCGAGTTGGGTTGATCTCCAACAATGAAGGTATAGACACCAATTTAGATAACATAAACATTGACAATCCTAAAAACAAATGCAGAAGACTAATACTTAAACTAAAAGTTAGTGGGAGTAGTGATCTCCACTTCCTGATTTCATGGATCAGCCCCTAACCCTTAAATTTTGAATCCTTCCCTCCATTTACTTTCCCTCCACTTGTTTTCCTCCATTTAGCAGCTAAACCGACCCATATTTGATCCAACATTGGATTCAGGTTTGTATCAGATTGCATATGAATAGTGTTTCAAAAATTACTGAAAACAGAGAATTCAAGTTTCTGTCGGAAGTAGTGAACAAATGTGAATTCTCTGTTGAAAGTAATGAACACATCAGGTTATAACAATTGGCCATATAAGTTGGTAATAAAGACGCACATGATTTGTTAATTTGTTTTTTTCATTTTTTATGTTACAACTTACAAACTGGAATTATATTGAACTGTACCATGCATTTGCTATCTCTATCTGAATTCAAGGTATATGTAAGAAACCAAGTTGACAATGAGGAACAGATGGTAATGATTTGTTTTATATTTCTGTTACATATATTGGAACACAAGTCTTTGGTACATTTAGTTACAGCAATAAATAGCTCCCGTATGTTTCATGCAATGCAGACAGATGTACTTGTAGAAATAACCAGCTTACTTTCAAAAGGTGAGCTTCTCTCACAGTGCCTTGTGCCTCCTAATCTAAGTTTTTCAATCGAGCCATCACAACTAACCTCTTCTAAACCCTGTTTATGGAGCTATCTATGTATAGAATTGCATATTTACTAATTAACCTAGATAGAATTCTTCATACACGAAGGCCAATTCCCACAAAAGGCCCCCTGTTTTCATAATGGAGATCTAAAAATTGATTAGTGCTTTTTTGTATTTATAAATATTTTTTTCCTTGCCCTTTTGTCTCCTTCATTATCTGCTAAAAGGGCCTATAAGACCTGACTTATTTCTTCTGAGTTATTTTTATTTAGGGGTAAGTTAAATTAGTATCTTCCTTATTATCTTTTTTATGTTTTCACGAGTATGTTAACACAGGAAACAAGTAGTTTTAGGTATTAAATGATCATTAGTTTTATTAGAACTAAGATTAGACCCACTGTCATCACCCATTTTACTGATTAAACCCATATGAGCCAATGCCCATGCATGAGCCTGACAAATCTTTGACAAATATAATTTTTTGGATGGATGGTCATTTGCATTATATTTTAGTTTGTTTATTTTATAATTTTATGGTTGATCTGTGTGGAGACCTGATTTAGCTATTATTTTTATAAGTAGGTGATATTAGATAAGTAACATTAGTAGTTTTCAATTTTCATATATTGTAGATATCTTGAGATTAGGAGGTTTATGTCATCTAACTTATAGTAGGATTAGGATATCTTTAGTGTTTGAACTGGTCATAAGGGTTGTGATATCATTATGCTTAACTTGATATGAAGTGATTTCGTATCATTGGGAGAGTGACTTACCTCTCAAAAGTGAGTCAGCAGAGAGCCGTGCATCTTAAAAGTCTATCATTTCATCTTTATTATTCACTTATTCTGTTACCGGTTCCTTTGCGTTCGTAGTATCGATTTTGTTCTTATCAATTTGCTCTACTAGTATGCTATTACTACTATTGTGCTTCATGTTCCTAAATATATTCATATTCTTTCTAGGAACGTATAAGGCGCATGCAAAGTGTGTTTAATAGGGAAAAAAGTAAACAGAAAAGGAGTTATGAAAGTTGGAAAGAAAATAATGCTGGTGGGTATCATCAACATTTTCAAAGGGAGGATTGGTATTGGAAAACCGAAACATCTCAAGGACATAGAAGTAATTTTAAGGAACCTCCTCGATCCCCTATTAATTATTCATTGTCCCATCACTATGCAATCTTGGGTCTCAGCAGGTAAAACCTTCTCTGATGTTTTGATACGTCCTTCATGTTACTTATTTCAGTTTTACCTCTTTTAATGAACTTAAAATAACAAGTAGATTGTTGTTCAAGTTTTATCAATTTTATGGAATGACCATCTAATGTTAGAGGTGGCAGGTTTGACTTATTTACTTGTTGATGGGTGGTTCCTGTTTAAATTTATCACTGATAGGTCAACATGTAGAAAACTATAAGGGTATTCTAAAAGGAAACAACTTAAGGGCTAAACAGTAGAAAGTCACTCAAAGTTTATATTTAATATGTAAACCTCATATTATCTTTTCAAACACCTAGATTATTACTGGAATAGTAAATAGTAATTCATATCTATCACATTAATTATTATAAAAAAATTGGACACAGAAGGTTTTAAGTCAGCCTGAACTGACTTGTGTTGACTTGTACGATAAATACTCATTTCAACTTACCCAATATGTTTGACTCACCCGTTTTGCCACCTCTATCTAATATCATATTATTTCTATCTTTGATCTTTTTGGTCCGATATTTCTAGTTTATAAAGTTGGAACACTGTGCAGTTGTACTACTATCCATAGTGATTTCTTTCTAGTGTATTAAAATTCTATTGGTACCTATGTCAAATATGTTAGTTAATCATTAAAATTCACCAGATTTGTAGCAGCAAATATATTCACCTCCATATTTACACAACAATCAAATCTGCAGAATTAAGTTTCTATAGCTAGTCCTAGAAGCATATTAAGAAATAGAAGTTGTTAACTTGTTATACATGCTACAATTTTGCTTTAGATATTAGATAGGCTTATAAAGCCTGTATGTCAGAAAAAAAAACTTTTTTTAACTTAAGCTTTCTTCTTGATGTGGCCAGTTTTTTTCTCAATATTTTTTTATCGAATTTGTTTTTGTGCCATTTATATATATTCTTTTTCAGTTTTACTTAGATAATGGTAGTTTATTTTAAATCTGAAATAAACTAAGCACACCTTAATTTTTTTCTGGTAAATAGGTCAAGAACAAAGCCGTACACCGATGATGAGATTAAGGTATCCACTAATTGTTACATTCTCATTTTTGTGCTTTCATTATCTTGCATTGAGCTCATATAATCTTTTCTTGTTGCAGACGGCATTCAGGAGCAAGGCAAAGCAATTTCACCCTGATCAGAATCAAGACAATAAAGGTAAACATTTTTATAATTAAAAATCAATTAATCTCATTCTATGTGATACTAATTCCATAGATTTGTTGATGGGTCTAGATAATGCAAGCACAATTTAAAATTCGTACTTTTTTTTTTAAAATTCACATGACTCTCTTAGTTTTCAACTTTTCTTGTTACGTGTAACATTAATATAAAACATTTAAAAATCATAATTTATTTAACTGTTTATTGTTATTTAAGCTCATGAAATCGGTTCAATCGATGCTTGATGTGGGGTTTCACCAAAGGCCGGATATTTAAGACCTGTCTACACCAGGAAAAGAAGTCTTTTCTTTAAGGAGTTTTTGATGTTTTTTTAAGAGATTTTGTTTGGATTTGCTTCTGATGTTTGAAGTTGTTATGATCTTATAATTACTTGTTTCGTGTTTGGAAAAATGTGATTATTATGGTGGAACCTTACACCATAAACCACCAATCAAACCTTATCATTTCACACTACACCACACACTCAAATATGGTGGCGGCGGTGTTCCCACACCATACGACACCCATGCACACCGACATACACCGTGAGTTATGGATCAAAAGCACGGCGAGAGTATGCCGATTTGGCATGCTAGCGGCATGTTTTATGGGAAGACGGCGGTGTTGCCATGCTATGCAATCAGCCATAGTATTGCCACGGCTAGAGTACCTTGCCCACCCTTTTGGAACTATTACATAAAACAATCAAAACATCTTGCATTAAGTATCAAAATGAAAATATGTTATTTATATCTTATCTACTATTAGAACCGATTTAGGTTAAAATTTGACAATTCTGTTGTCCTGCAGAGGTTGCTGAAGCAAGGTTTAAGGAGGTCATGACATCTTATGAGGCCATAAAGAATGAAAGAAAGAACATGAAATAGATAACAAATATTATGCAATTTGTGGATTCCTGCAGAGATTTTGTATTTACTTATAAATATTATATAGTTGCCAAATGATTGTATACAGATTAGTGAGATATTAGGTGTTTTCTTGGGCAAAATAAAATACACGTGACATTTGGAAAAACTTATTCAATGTTAGTGAAATATTAGGTGTTTTCTTGGGCATAATAAAATGTGACAGTATCTCTTATATTAAAACCCATAGATGTTGCTATAGGATGATTTTGGTGGTTTTTGTTTTGACCACTATGGTTTATAATATTCCAGTTTGTTCCTATATAATTTATAATTTTTTTCCATTCTTATCCCTCTCTTTTTGGTTTTCTTTGAGCACCGGACGTATTTTCCTTCATTGTTTTGCACTCTGTTACTTGGATTCTACAAATTAATAGTTGGTTGCAGTGTTGTCTCCATTCTTTATTTCGCGTTCGCTTGGCTTTGATTGATTGTTTTTCTCCGTGGCTTGTGACATTGAAAAAAAATATCAGATGACATATTATTAAGTCTTAATAGTTGTGCAGAACAAAACAATCGTATAAATGACTCCGACTTTCAATAATATGTTTTGTTTGAGATTGAGCTACTACTCAATTCTAATAGGCCATCAGCAACTCTTTCAGATTATGGCCTTCCTTCGGCATGTGTTACAGGGAACATTCTTATGGACAATAATAATTTTTTGGCTTAGATCAATGTGCAAAGTTGTTTTAGCGGTAGCAGCATCTGGGATTGCTTCGCTTCTTTTACCATCGGATAGAACTGCACATTCTTGATTTAAGATACGAATAGAACTAACAAATAAATCAATTTTTCATATTATTAGACAATACACTAAAAGACATTCTTGACAAAACAACAAGACCATTTGGAGGCAAGTCTATACTCCTCGGTGGAGATTTCAGACAAACACAACCAGTGAAACCAACGGCTACACGTGAAGAGATTATAGACTCAACATTGCCCAGATCCTAGTTATGGCGCAACTTTAAAAATCTCAGGCTAAATGAAAACATGCGATTGGTACAAAAAAACTCAAAACTTGACAGATACACAAACAAAAACACATTTTGCCTCATGGTTGTTTGATGTAGGAGATGGTGTGGTTGGTCAACCACAAACAATGACCCACACAACATGAAAATCATTGTTAGTGCAACCAGTAGAGGATGGGCTTAATTCTTTAATTTATTTATCTATGATGAAACAATTCTTAGCAACCCATCAGCAGAAAACTTATCGAAAAGAGCAATTGTTTGTCCAAGAAATGACACAGCTGAACAAATCAATCAATTAATTCTTAAATCAACACCTGGAATATATACGCGGTACACCAGCAATGACTCGATGATACCGCATGCACAAAACAGAGGTGACATAGACATTTTGTATCCTCAAGAGTAATAAATTAGTTACACTTTAATGAAATCTCATCACATCAGCTTAATTTAAAGGTAAATACTCCAATTATTCTTCTTCGTAATATAAATCAAAATCCAGGCTTATGTAATGGCACATACTTTTAGTATCATAGTTGTTACCAAGAATAATTGAGGCTTATGAAATTACTGGGACATTTATTGGTCAACTTGTGTATATACCAAGGATTAATTACATTCATAACAGCAAAGACTTACCCTTTGTCTTTACAAGAGTTAATTTCCTATAAAAACATGCTATGCAATGATTACAAATAAAAATCAAGGCCAGTCTTTGAAAAATAGATGTCTATTTACCAGAACCTGTTTTTACACATGGCCAGCTACATGTTGTGTTTTCAAGAGCAACGTCCCCAGACTCGCTAAAGGTTCTTATTACGCCGATTGAAGATGGCACAACAAACAAGACCAAAAATATCTTTTTTATGATTTCATGAATGAGGTCAACAACAATGAGGTTACTCTAGAATACATATCAAAACCACTTGCATTTATCATATTCGTTCCTTAACATTTTCCCCCTTCATATATAATTCTTGGTAAACATTTCAAATTTAAACCATAGCTAATATTATAATTCCAAACATAAAAATGTTGCCCATAAGTTTAAGCAATCCATCCATAAAAAACACAAACTCAGATAGTCAATAAGATAGCACATCTGCATCCCTGCAATTATTTGTTATTCTCACATCGTATTTAGGTTGAGGTTACCCTTAACATACATATAAATTATTTTTGGCTTTTATCAATTTTGTTGCTTCACATGCAGATAACAATAGAGGTTCGCGCCCTGAGTGGAAGCCACACTTACAACCATATGACCTTATCTGATGCAACAAACGTCATAAACTAGAACTTAATACTTGACGTGTCGCTGCAACGCTCGACAGTGAAACATCTAGTTTAAAACAACTTATTAAATGTGACGACGATATGCCATATTGCCATTGTCACTTTATTGTCTATTCTTGAGATAGTTTAGAAGTTTCTTTCCAAATAAGTTTAGTGAAGCATAGTAGACAAGGCTCTCAGTGTAGACGTCTAGGCACTATTGGACTATATTATTATTATGGTTTAGTAATAATTATTATTAGGTTGAGCCCATAAAACCATATTAGACTATATTACTATTAGGGTTGAATAATAATCATTACTAAACCCTAATAATAATATAGTCTAATGGGCATAACCCAAAATAGCAATAACACCCTGCGTTCATCAATGCGTACAGATGTAGATTCTGGATAAATTTTGTAAGGACTCGGTTTGAGTGTAAAATAAATAAAACTGGTTTGATACAATTAAAAATAAGATGGTAATAATCTATGATATAATCTGACTATGAACATTAATATTTTTTAAAACCATTACTTTTTAGTGCTTGTCATCTGACTCTTTGCGTCTTGAGTGCGTTTAACCCCTAAAACTACCTAGGTGTGATAGCAGGTTGTATCTGAATAGATAGTTTATAATACTGACATAGTCAAATTGGATTCATAGGTTATTACTAGATAATAAATGTGTTTATTATTATTAATTAAAAACAACCTAATTAATTTATAATACCATTAGGAGTTCATAAGTACCGAAAATACACTAAAACTGAATTCTGAATTGTGTAACGTATATTACTCAGTTGAACTTTGATTAATTTGATCTTTGATTTATTTGGGATATTTAAAATAATAGGAATTTTTCACTAGCATTTAGTTTGATGAGGTTTAAAGCTTCTTCCATTTGTCACTAATACTTTAAAGGAATATTTTGTACTTAGGAAAAAAAAGATGATTAATAATTAGTATTCATGCCTTTTGAATGCTTTTTCATAGAAAACGACAAATAATTTTTAATTCCAACATGACAAAAGAGTATAACAAATAATGATGTTGTGACAACACAATTAGATCACGGAAGCTGGGTCTCTAATCTGTCGTTAAATAATTATAGGCTAATCACTAGTGCTAACTTTAAACGAAGATTCTGGCAAATAAGTACAATAAATTTTTGCCGTTCAAAAAAAAAGTACAATAAATTTTATGCCAAATTTATAAACTCGACAACTCAAACATTTAGAATATTATACAGGTAAATACTATATAAATTAAACTATTACATTATTGTAATACTTTTTCATAATACACGCGTATAGTTTAAGAAATGCAAGTATTTTATAGTCACTTGCCTTTTATTTGCAAAAAGATGAGCAATCAAACGTACTTTATACATACCTACTTTACTTCTAATATCATCCTACCTGCATTTTATAAGATTTTAATCTACTAATCTTTAGTTTATACAAATACGTTAAAATCCAACCATTTCTACATCCCATCGTCCATTGACAGTCGTAGCCATAGACGTGATCTCCACAGACGACCCACAGTCTTGCAAACGGTCGCAAGAAAAAGAGTAGACCATGCGGTAAGAAATGTATTTATGCGTTTTTCGTAGTTCTACGAAGATAACTAATTTGGAAGTGGTCATACAATCGTAATAGTATAATTTGAGCATTGATGTATGCAACATTTGAGAGAGAATCATAAGGTGAGCGCGAGAGATGAAAGAAATAGACATGAAGTCCAAGAGAAATAAAGAATGGAGATGTAGAAAGTAGAGAGAGTGCAAACTATAAACAGTTACTGATTTTCTTAAAAGACACATTTTTATATGCAGTCTAGTGAATAATCAACTCAAAGACAACCCAAAATCAGAAAAGAAAATCAGCTACAACATAACATTATGATTATCATCATGATTTGGTAGGAGGAGCTCTAGCTCTGTAATATGCAGGAACCGTTGCAGGGAAAAACATCTGCCTAACTCCTTCTGCCTTTATTATAGGAAATATAATTCCCGACGCACCCTGCAGTGCACACAACCATTTTGTTTCAATTAAAGTTTAAACCATACAAAATACTTGATTTATTGTTGCAGAAATGAAAAAGAATACTCACTGAGATCACTCTGGCGCCAATCCACATCCGCTTAGGGGACGGGAACGGAAGTAACAACCGGCCAACACCATATACTGCAACCGCGAAGAAATGCACAACCAAACTCATTGGCCGAGGGTTCAGCCCTGAAAGCAAAGATACCGGCCCCTCTGAAAACACACCTCCAAGGCTTAGATAATCAAAGCATGCTTCTCTCATTTCTTGCCTTGCTTCATCCGGTGAAGCACTAAAAACCTTGTACAATGCTCCTGCTAGTGTATTAATCGTCGACGCCACTGGCTGCAACACAAACAATATTATTACGCTAATCTGACTGAATAAAATGATTGTGATAGACCATAGGGTTGTTACCCTTTTAGCTAGTTTTTTTATTTGACACGTTTTCAGAAAAAACAAAATGCAATACCTTACGTAGAGTGTAAAAGGACTCGAGATATTTGCAGAGAGTATATGAGTCATGTAGATCATTTAGAGGCTTGAGAAGATTGCGTAGGACGACAATGTCAGATAAGGCTACGGTCATGCCACCACCTGTCAAAGGATGACGCATGTTGAATGCGTCACCCATTAACAGGGCACCTGGAGTTGGGTGAGGTGCAGCTGGCATGCTTCTATTAGGCATTGTCCTTATGTTTCCTTTATCAACTGTTGCTACAAAAGCTTCTTGCAACTCTTGAGGAATCTATTTAAGAAAAATAACAAATGAAACTATGTAACAAATAATATGTGTTGTATTGATTATTAAACTATGGCTGCCCTTAACCCATGCTTCATATTTCACTCTGTACTCATAACAGGGGTTGGGTATCGGGTCAAAATTAGTTGGGTAAAAGTGGCCCAATCGGTCAACACATTTTTGTCCTGTTTTCGTATTTTATAAATAACTAATGTAGTAAATACAAACAAACAAATAAGATGGGTATCAAGTCAATAGGAGGGCTAATTGCATAAACCGTATTCCATGTAGCCTGTATGCATAATAGAGGTTAGGTATCAAGACAAAATTAGTTGGGTCAAAGTGGGCCAACCCATCAACACACTTTTTGTCCATGATTTCGTATTTTGTAGGTAAGGCTTTTTGTTTTGGGGTTAGGCTAGAAAAACAATCAAAGTTTTTATTTTTATTTTTATTGATTCAAGATTTTCATGTGTTTAAAGGAAAGTCAACATGAAAAAAGGTACCCAACACACCAACCTTTATGATTAATTACTGGGTCAGATTACCTTTAATCAAAAAATTGAAGTAGATTACTTTAAATAAATTAATTTGAATTTAAAATTTTGAAACTTTGAAGGTTTTGTATGGACTAAGAAAAGTTGATTGCATAAATAGAATTTGAACTAAACTTCATTACCTTTATGCAATGAGTCACCAAAACAATAACCTATTTTCTGTTAAATAATATGATTTAAGACAATTAAGCAATTGAATACATGTTAGGTGACTTTGACTAAATCAACCCGTTCCATTTTAACTAATTTTCTAAATTTAGCCTATTATCATTAAAAAAACAACTGAAATGGACCTGTTTTCATACAAATAGGTCGAAATCAAAACTCATGTCACTATAACTTAAGGTAGAAATTTGAGAATATCCTCATACCTGAGGAGCAACAACAGTCTTCAAATACTTAGACAAATCACCATTTGCAACTGAGGGTACCTTTTGACCAGGTACATCAACCAGACACCTAATTTCTGTACTACTAATTCGGTAGAACAAGATAGGTGATGGATCAGCTAAAACGACATGTCCATGGTTCTCATATGGTAATTGACAGTTTTCCAAAATCAAACCAACAAAAGACGAGGGTACATCCACCTATAAAGGAACATTATGATGCAAATGATTTCAGTTAGATCAACATTTACAGTTACAATATGGGGTCATTATAAATGGTGCTTAATAATATCAACTAGAAGTAATCATCACCTGAGGATTGCAAAGGGAGCGCCGAAAATTTGAAAAACAGCCATCACATACAATAGTTAAAGGTGCATATGTTTTTGTTAATTCGCCTGTTTTATTCTTGTACATCACGCCTTTAATTGTCCCATTTTCTTCAAGAAGAGATGATACTGTACCTTGCTCCAATTGAACACTGCATACATACACAAAGGGTAATGATTGGTAACGGGTCAAAACGGGTACTTTCCGGGTTGGGTTGACCCAAAAGTTTTTTTGTCCAATTCTTAAAACTTTTAAATACTAACTAGTGGTCCAAACGTGATTACAAGAAGTGTATTATTTTAATCATTTAATGATGATCAATAAAATGCTTTTGAAGGTTTTATGCACAAAAAAATACTTTAGGCATTTGGCTTATTTGTCCTCTTTCCTTCCTCTTTTAAAATAAGGAGATGTAGAAAAAAAAAAGAATGGACTTTCGCTGCATTCACACATAAGTCCATGGACTTAAATCTTACATGGTTAAATCCTCAAACTTACACAAACTCAATTTAAAGACCCTTATTATATAGTATTGACCAATTTGTTGAGTCTTTATAAGTTTAGGGACTTTATCATGCAAAAAGAAGTGAAATTGTTGAAAAAAATCAAGCTTGTGAATTTTTTAAATTAATTTTGTATAACATAAGGCAAGTAATCATGTAGGGTTTGAGTCTAGGGACTCCAGACTTATATGTGAGTGTAATGAAGGACGAAGGTCCATAAGAGTGTTCTCAACATTTGCCCTTATATTCTATCTATTTGATTCGTTTGACAAATTAGAGATAGAAGTCTAAAATATAACCCAAATCAACATGGTCATAAGTAAATGGTTCTTAAATTTTCCGGCTCACATCAAAAGAACATTGAGTATTGAATAGTGGTAAATAAACTGGAAGATAAATAATACTTGGGAAGTGATGAGGCCTTCTCCCTCATTCTCTGTATAAATCGACCATTGTGAAAGCTTCTGCCGGCCACATCAGCATGGAATTTCTCCAATGGATAAGAGAGCCGCGTATTCCTTCCATCCTTAAAAAGTGCATATCCAAAAACCCTTTGAGCATCAATATCTTCAACACAATCTGCAGCAAGAAAAAGATGAACAATGGTCCAAGAATAACAGTTAACAAGTAAAATGAAAGATCATTTGTATTTGCACCTTCTAACCCTAACTCAATCAGTTTGAGATAGCCACCAGGTTGTAAAAGTTCACCAACAATTCGATCAGGCTCTGTAAGATCTCTTTCAATTACACGTACCTTTCGTCCATCCTACAATTCAAAGAAATACCAAAATGCATCTAAATACAAATGTTTTCAACAAATTTGTGAACTAGAATAGACTATTAACATAAGGGCATCAATTTACAAGATAGATTAGATTAAAATCTGAATCAACCACTGGCATCTGAATTGATAGTTGTTGCCTGCTAGAAGTTTTCAGCCGTTTGGATTTCTCTAAAGAGCATCATCAGATAACCATTTAATCACATCTAATTGGCGTTTTCCCAAAATTGTTTCTTTCATTACAAGAACCATCTGTTTCTTTTCTTATTGGCTTATTCAATCAAACTATTCGATTCACTATTCACACAATAAACAATTGCTTCCACAACACACAAAACCACAAATTCAACAACAGCCAACGAGATCGCAACATAAAGGTATCCCTTGCGCTTTAGGCTCATAAACCCTACACAAACACTATCAATAACATTACAACTTCACAAATCACTCTAATTCCACATAAACACCATCAGATTTGACAAAAACAGAAACTATCATTACTCCGCGAAGAAATTGACAACATCTAAACGATAAAAAACTAGAAAGAAACAAGTGCAGACGAATTAAGATCGAATCAAAGCTAAACCAAACGGTACCTTGCCGAGAGTATGAGCGAGAGCAGCACCGGCAACTCCGGCACCAACGATGATGACATCGGCGTCGTCTTCCGATCTGCATTCTCCGTTGATGCAGGTGGTTTTGGTCGTCACTGACGACGGTTTGCCGTTGTGGTCTCCGGCGCCGGCGGGATGAAGTTTCCGACCATTTTTTATGACGAATAATGCGTATATGAGTATGAATCCGGTGATTGATGCGAAAACGGAGCCGATGAGGAATTGATCTGACATTTTAGCGACGAATGTCGTCGTCACAAAGTCCGACGACAACAGCTTTTGTGCCTGTGTGTTGGCTTCGCTGGATCTCGGTGGAAATGAGTGATGACAAGAGAGACCAAAATGTTAATATTATACAAACTCAAACGGCTACACAAATTAAATAATAATGGTGTGTGTTTTAAATATTTGGTTTGTATGGTGTTTACTTAATTTTCGGTTTACGGAGAGATCCGGAGGAGAGAATCGCTTCATGATCTGATATACGTTATCATATTTTACGGTTTTGTATATGAGTTTGTTTTTCACGACTTGAACCAATAATAATGTTAAAAGTCATAAAATAAAAACTTACCTATTGCTTCAAGTTACATTTTCAAAGTAGATATAAGAGTTAGATGAGTATGGGATTTAAAATCTAATAAAAATGGGTTGTTATAAAATCCATTAATATTGGTAGGTTTAACAAGTTGGTGGGTTGATCTTCTTCTTGAAACTCTTTTTCTATATTTTTAATATAGAATAATAGCAAATATCAATTTTAATTTGTACATTTGTTTTATAAATATGTTTAAAATAAGTATAGGTTTGAAATAGTAACAAAATAATTTTTAAGTTTTTTTTTATAAATAGAACTTATATTACTTTAGAGCAAATAGATCAATATCTATTTAGAGGGCCATGTTACAAAAACAAATATATGAAGTCTCAAACTTGAACTAGAGGTCTAAAACTCAAAAGCTATGAACATGGTTTTTTTAGGACTATATAAAAGGGGTCTTTAAAGCATGATCAAGACTTAACAAGTGCTTTAAAAAGAAGAGTGAGAAAGAGATGACTTAGAAAGAGATGGATAACTTGAATGTTTGTTACAACAACTTTTAACTTTCTAAAAATTGCATAACATAGTCATGAGCTTAACAACCATGTTACATAGCTTATATAAACGATGTTGTCTACGATCTACCATGCGAGTCATCGATAGAGTGACGCAATACATGCATAACTATGTGAATTCTTTATCAAGCAACTTAGCTTATTCAATTTCTAGCTTTAGTTATCAGTTTATTATATACTATAATTTTACAAAACATTGGGACTAAATATCACCAACTATTTAAATAATTATATATATAAACAAGTGTTGCAATTTGATGTTGATCGATTTCATAAGACGAAATTACAGAAAACGTTTTTTACATTTATATAAACTTGCATGTCCTTTATCTTAAAAAAGTACCATTAACATCCTTTAAGTAAACTTTTTGTAGCATGTTACGTCCTTTTGATAATGGGTGTTAGTTTTCTCCGTTAAGTCCACTCATGCGCCTTGCACGTGAGGGTAACTTGGTCTTTTAACCTAAAAGGACTATTTATGTAATTTTGCTTGAATAATAAAAAATAAGTTTTATAAGTCTCTCTCTCTCTCTCCCTCTCTCTCTCTCTCTCTCTCTCTTCCTCAACAAAGAATCTCCGCCCAGTGCCTCACCTGCACCCTTCCTTGCATCCGCCACATGATCGGCAATCAAAGTTTCATAAGTTGATCCGGTCAAATTGAAGAGCTAAGAACAACATAAATTTGGTTGGTAAGGAAGCCCATAACCCATTTAATCATAGTGTTCAATTGAATCTGTTTGTAATAATTTGCTTACAAAACTTTAGATGCTCACTTCAACAACTTAATGTGTTGAAATCATGATATCCGTTCCAACTCAACAAGTTGAGTACTTGATTTTAACAAATCCAAGAATCCACATTCTAAAGCCCATGGTCTATGCGTCAACAAATAACCAATAATCGGTCAAAAACCAAATCGGTTCCCCATATTTCACTCTCTTCTTCATCTGCAAACACTTCTAAACCTAAATCCACCCAAAACCGACTTTGTTCTTATCTTCTTTCACCTTTAAGCTTTCTCAAATGGCCAACCTCAACCATAAAAACAACCCTGATTTCTCCATACAACTTCACAGGCAGCACAATCAGGTGGCCATGTTGGACTCTAAGAAAGATTCTAGTTTCTTAGAGGTTTGTCATAATGCAGGGGAATTTTGAAAGATCTATGAAGATCATCTGTTGGAATTTTGAAAGATCTATCAAAAGGTCATTATGGATAGGGAGAAGGCACTGTTTGCCATAATGCAGGGGAGGACAATCTCTATCACTCCAGCTACCATAAACACATATCTTCAGCTGGATGATGTAAAAGGTAAATTGTCCTTTCCCAAAGCTGTTTTAACCACTCCTTCGAGCAGATGGGCTATGAAGGAGATTTCTCTGTAAAAACCTTTAGGAAAGGAAAGGTCTTATCTCAGTGAAAGTACTTACTTCATGTGGTCATCCACAGCTTGTCCAGCAAGCATGGAGGATGGGACCAGATTCTTGAAGATCTCTCATTCATAGTTCATGAGATGGTTCAGGGGGTAAAATTCAGGTACTCACAATTTGTGCATACCAATTTACTTGCTAATTTAGACTCCTTAGAGTATTACATGTGCTCTAGATATGTTTAACACGTTCTCAAGTGTGAACTGGGCTCACAGTTGAGGGGAACAAGTAATATTCTTAAATTAGCACTGATGAAGCCCGACATCTTTAAGACAATGATGAAGCAAACTGTTGGCTTCTCTGGGGTAGAAACAGCCCTTGTCTAAAAAATATTAGAGCTCATTGCTCAAGGTGACAACCTAGCAACACAAGCTAGTGTTGAACCCACACCTTCTACTTCTCAACCACAAAAACAGCCACAAATCATCCACACCTATCAGAGAAAATCCAACGAACCCCTACTCAAGCTACTAAGCTTGTATAGGCCCCCATATCACAACCCATACAGAAAGAAGTGGACACTGGAGCTCCCATTTCTCCTGAGGAGCAAACCACTCCCATCTTACAAAGAATTAGTGCCGAGGTTCCTCATGCTCTGCCTGATGGGCTCATTACCCAAGCAGTCTTAAGCCTTCACTCAGAGTCTCATAACTCTAGTGAACAATCTTCAGGGGACAGTTACCATCCCAGCCTCTTGATCTCAATCAACCAATTCCCAACCTAGAATTCTATGATGATGAAGACATGGGATTCATGAGTACCATGAGTCTCTCTTTTCCTCCCCTACTCAAATAGAGATGAGTACTCCTGCCTCTCCCATGCCTAGCCCATATCATTCACCCATTAATGAGGTGGATCTCACTGAACCAGTTCAGTAGGTCTATATGGAAGAGGCTCTCACTTCTGCAAGTGATTACATTATTAGGACCTCAACCATGGCAACTCAGCCCACTAACACTTCACTTGAAGTTGTCAATGAGTAGGGGAAATCCAGCAGCCAAGAACACTATGCTGGTGGTGAGAGAGAAGACTTTGGTCCCATTCTCTCATCCCCCCATGATTCTTCCGATGAAGATGAGAGGAACATGAGGCTAAAGGTGCAAAAACTGTCAAAAACATGCACCTACTTAGTCTCTAAGGTTAGTCACTTGGAATCTCAGGTGACTACCTTACAAAACAGGGTCAATGATTAGCAACTTGAGATTTCTTATCCATGATCAACTACATGAGTGCCACAGGTCTCTATCAGGCAGCTGTACTCTTCTCTTGTCATATGAGTATATTGAGTTTGAATACCTCAAGCAGCTTGACCTACAAGTTCATAAGGAGCAGAAGATGAGGGAAGAAGCAGCAAAGTCAAGAGCCATCATCAAAAAGAGTCAAAAGAAGTCTGCTGATAGGCAGATGATGATGAGCTTCTTGAAGCTGTATGGATTCTCCAGAAGGAGGCTTGGTCTAATGTCTCTATCCACTATGGATAAATATTAGGGTGATCAAGCAGAAGATAAAGAGGGGAGAGTTAGTTGACTTACATTCTCCACCAAGTCAAGCTCCTCCAGAAGTGGAGGTTAAGGTTGAACACTTTGAGACAACACAACCTGGACCTCCTGCTGAACCTCAGCAAACTTTATCTTCTGATCCACAGCAGGCTCCAACTCCCTCTCCTTCTGAGCTTGTGAGGGAAGCGGACCCAACTGAGAAAGACAAGACAAAACAACCTGGTGCTGAAGACAAGTCTTCTTAGTTAAAGTTTCTAAAAAGGAGGAAAAGAATGACTGTTAGATCTACATCAAAGAAGAAGAAGAAATCAAAGGCATCCACCTCTAACCCTCAGGATAAGTCAGATCATCCTAAAGAAGTGCATGAAGAGGCTACTCAACCAACTGTAATAAAAGTAGAGCCTCTTGCATCAGGAAGACCCATCTTGTCTTGGACTTTTGCTGCTAATCCAGACAGATGGTATGTTGGTCAAGATGTCTACTTCTGGCAAGACATTCTTCACTTACCTCTACATAATCTCTTGACATGAGAAGATACTTTGAGAGTCTGAATGATCCTAACCAATATTTAAACTCTTCTCTGTTTTGGTAGCATCAGCCTAGATGGAGTTCGTAAGGCTTATTGAAAGGCTGATGCACCTAAAACAAACAAAGTCTTTCCTGCATGCATGCACTTACTGCAAAGTAAAAGCTGCTTCGGAAGTTTTACACCCTGTATCAGAAATATTCTAAGTGTAAAATCTTCCGAAGCCAAGACCAATATCTTCCGAAGCCAAAAGTGAAGTCTTCCAAAGCTTCAAAGACAAAGTCTTCCGAAGCCTAAGAAGTGAAGATAGATTTCTTCTGAAGACTTTGAAGAACATGCTTTTCTGATGTACTTTTCATAAAGCTGACAAACTTCGGCTACAACTCTGAAGACTTACCAACCTATACAAGTTGGTGAATGGTCCATGCTTTTTGTAACTATACATTGAGGTCATGAGTCTGTAACTTTCTACTTTATGTACTTTTATCCTTTTTGTAATATATTAGGATGTGAGCTATGACATGTCATAGTCACTAGTAAAAAGGCCAGATTTGCCTTTTGACTCTACATTGATTTTGTTGTCTAGATCAATGTTTCCAGCTGGCCTTCTAAGTATGGGAGGCTGTAGGATGTAGTATAAAGTGTCTCAAGTCCTTGTAACGTATTCTCATGCTTTGTATAACTTGTAATAGAACTTAAGAAGTAATATATTGCAATCTTGAAAACCAATATCTTGTTCTTAAGTTTCTGTCTCTTGTTTACTTGTGTTCATTGTATCATAATTAAAGTCCCGATTCCCTATTTGATATGTTAAGTGTTCTAAACAATCTTCTCATTGTGAGACTAAGTGTATTGACCATCCCTTAAACGGTCCTGCACACACACATACATATAAGAGATGTATACATGAATTCATCAAACCATAAAATCAAATGTATCTTCATCTCTGTCGAACACATGTACACACACACACACACATATATATATATATATATATGTGTGTGTGTGTGTGTGTGTGTGTGTGGTTATCAACAGAGAGAGGTAAAGAGGTGGAAGGAATAAGAAAGTGGAGGAAGAAAGTGGACGACGATGTTGTGGTAGCCGGAGTTGGCTGCAGGTCTGCCATGGGAACATGGTAGTAGTGTTCTGTGTTTTGTGTGTTAGGGCAATATGCACAAATGAAAGAGATGAAGTTTTTTATTAGAGGGTAAAATGATACTTTTACACTCACTTAACGAAATTTTTTTAACGGACGTTTAACCGAATGACTAAAGGTGTTACGTTTGTTAAACGTTAGGACTGAACTTGTAAATTTCTAATCTAAGGCACGGAAGCTGAAATTTGAGCAAAACTTAGAAACGATCTACGTAGATATATTTTCTAATTACCAACTTATGTGTACACATTTCAATGCATTTAGTACAACCATTGAATTCTTTTAACTTTTTTATTTTAAACCTTATCTTTTACATATTTTATAATTTAACACCTATAATTTTTATTTTCAACATTTATCTCCTATACTTTCCATCTTGTAGAATTTTTTTTGTTTTACATTCTGGTTTAATTTTTGACATTTAACAAGCATAACGTGTGTGCGCGGTTTAACTTGTTACGCATGTTTTTTCCCGTTTAACGCCTCCGTCGCAACGTGTGCGTCCTAGATTGACTTAGTTATTATTTTTAATGTTTTATATTTCACGTGTGTGGTTCAACGTTTTTACGTCTACTTTCCATTCGGTTTTATTTTTGTCATTTTTATTTCTTTTAAATACGAGCTTTTTTGGTATTGGTTGTCGCTGACGGTGGTGTGAAATTGGTGCTACCTAACACGGTTTTACGTTCCGTCACAACGCGGGGGACTTAATACTAGTTTACTCTAATTATCATATATTTACCGATCTACAAAATATACTATGAAAAAAATACTCTATAGTATGCTATTCTAATTTCTATAGAAAGATCTCATATTATCGATTACTTAGACCATCCATTTCCACCAAAACCTCATTTTATCCAACATCGATTGCATGGTCATCGTTACATCATTCCATTCCATTTAATATTTTATAAAAATAATAAACAAAAATTTGAAACTGATGGCTTATTGAAACAGGGTATTTCAAAGCACATACGTTGTTTTGACTTTTTTTGTCAAATTCTTTTATCTTCTTCGTCAGTTCTATCAAAAATCTCCTGATTCATCTTCTTCATTCTGTCTCCAAATTCACATATTACTGTGGGCAAATTTCAATTTTCAATGAGAATTGATATGATTCCATTCCTCTAAAACAACAATTTGTAATTCTTGATCTTATTAACAACAATCATCATCATCATCATCATCACCGCATTATCATCATCAGCACATTATCATCATCACCACATTATCATCATCATCAAGTTTTCTATTTACAGTTTGGCATTTGCAAATTGTGTTTCTAAATCAAATCAAGAAACAAAGAGGAAACCAATAATCATAAACAACAGCAAGAAACCCCAACAAAAACACTTACGCTCATACATTTCCAAACATCAAAACCCCAATTGATCATCCATTCCTCCATACATCAATGTCTTCTTCATAAGCCCAACAATATTTCTTAATCCCCTTCAAAAATGACACCAAATTGGTGGGTGAAAAAGGCCCACCGTGTGACCCCTGTGGTGGTGAAGATGGATAACCCAAATAATTGGTCAATGGTGAAGGTTAATCTCCCAAATGCAGATGATTTCCTCAACAAAAACATTTCATCCAAAAAGGGTCGTGATCACAACAAGAATGCAAAGCAACTGACATGGGTTTTACTCCTCAAAGCCCATCGTGCCGCTGGTTGCATCACCTCCATCGCCTCCACCACATTCTCCCTCACTTACGCCGTTCGCCGCCGCGTCACCGCCGGCCGGACCGACATCACCGCCGGAGAATCAATGCAGACATCTGCACGGTTTTACGCTTGCATAAAGGCGTGCCTTTGGTTATCTTGTTTGTTGTTGGGGTTTGAGATAGCTGCTTATTATAAAGGGTGGAGATTTGGTACCCCTGATTTGCATTTACAGTATTTGTATACGTTGATGAACCCATTTGCGTTTAGGGGTTTGTTTGATTGGGTTTATTCGAAATGGGTTTTGATTCGGGTCGAGTATCTTGCTCCACCGCTGCAGTTTGTGGCGAATGTGTGTGTTTATCTGTTTTTGATACAGAGTTTGGATAGATTTGTGCTCTGTTTGGGTTGTTTTTGGATTCGGGTTATGAAGATTAAACCCGTAGCGAAACAGACCCTTATGGATCTTGAATCTGGTGATGGTGATGAGTTTTTCCCAATGGTTCTTGTTCAGATCCCCATGTGCAATGAAAAAGAGGTAATTTTGATGAATTTTGAGCAAATTTGATTACTTTGTTTTGAATATGATCTTGTTATTTGGAATAACTAGTAGTGGTTTTGTTGTTTTTCATGGTGAAAGTATAAATATTGTTGTTGGGTTATGAATTATGAATCATTTATGATGAAATGAAGAATAGTATCTTTATAGTTTCTTTTGAACATCATGTTCAGGTGTATCAGCAATCGATTGAGGCTGTGTGTAACTTAAACTGGCCGAAATCGAAGATTTTAATACAAGTTTTGGATGATTCGGATGATCCGACAGTGCAATGGTTAATTAAAGAGGAGGTGCATAAATGGAAACATGATGGAGTTAATATTGTTTACAGACACAGAGTGATTAGAGATGGATATAAAGCTGGTAATCTGAAGTCTGCAATGAGTTGTAGTTATGTTAAAGATTATGAATTTGTCGCCATTTTTGATGCTGATTTCCAACCCTCCCCTGATTTCCTCAGAAGAACAGTTGTTCATTTTAAGGTACTAGATTATGTTGTCTCTTATGATGTTTCAGAGGGTGTTAATTTGGATATGTGTTTTACAACTGACTATTTGATTGAGAAGTTGATTGGGATTTGTAGGATAATGAGGAATTGGGATTGGTACAAGCACGCTGGTCGTTTGTGAATAAAGATGAGAATTTACTTACGAGGTTACAATATATTAATCTAGCGTTCCATTTTGAAGTCGAACAACAAGTGAATGGGATTTTCTTGAACTTTTTTGGGTTTAATGGGACAGCGGGAGTGTGGCGGATTAAGGCTTTGGAGGATTCCGGTGGGTGGTTGGAGAGGACCACTGTTGAGGATATGGACATTGCTGTTAGAGCTCATCTTCATGGATGGAAAATGATCTTTCTCAATGATGTAGAGGTACTTTATTCGCTTTCCTTGAATAACTTTTGACTTTAACGATCTAACATGTGTTAGCCAAAGCTGTCGATAAGTATATGCTCTTTTACATTTCTTGACAACTCACAGTTCGTTTCATTATACATCGGATGCACTTATCGTTTCTCTTTAGGTATACAAGCGCATTTGTCCAAATTCTAAAATTGAAAGTGTACTTTTTGGCTTTGACATATGGAGTGAATACTTAATGTTGACATTGAAGAGTCACCATTGGGCTTTCGAGCTCTTGAATCAACACATTTTCTTCATGGCTAGTAAATATTGAACCTGTATAAACATTTAACAGCAATCACTCAAATCCTAATCTAAATCTTGATACCCTATCCAATGATACATTAAGTGATGATCATTAATGCCCCTTTTTTTCCATTTTTAGTGCCAATGTGAGTTGCCTGAATCATACGAAGCTTATAGGAAGCAACAACATAGATGGCATTCGGGACCAATGCAGTTGTTTAGGCTTTGCCTGCCTGATATTCTCAAATCTAAGGTATGCCTTCTTTTCAGGATCGCATCGAAAAGTATGTAAATTCACACTTGTTGTTACTATGTCGATTAAAATTAAAACTTACTTCATGATGTAACCAACTTTTAAAGCACTCTTTGTGTAAATGTATCCAACTAACACCTCTTTGAGTTACATCAGAAGGAAAGTTTTAATGTTTAGTTCAATACAACAAGTGCAGTTCTTTTTACGGATTGTTTAGATATGCACTTTAGTCAGATCATTGTTGCTTTTGGGTTTAGTAAACGATTGATATGGTTTGTATACAGATTAGCAATGGAAGAAGGAAATCTAATATTTCTCTCTTTCTACTAAGAAAACTCATCATCCTACCTTTTTACTCCTTCACTCTCTTCTGCATAATTCTCCCAATGACAATGTTCGTACCCGAAGCCACCCTCCCAGTATTAATCATATGCTACATTCCCGTCACCATATCGATACTCAACATCCTCCCATCTCCGAAATCCTTCCCATTCATTGTCCCTTACCTTCTCTTCGAAAACACAATGTCAGTCACCAAATTCAACGCCATGATATCGGGCCTTTTCCAGCTTGGAAACGCATACGAATGGGTCGTCACAAAGAAATCAGGCCGGTCCTCAGAGGGTGATCTCGTATCCTTAATCGAGAAAGATCAGAAACGGAACGTGCGAGGCGTTTCGGAGCCCGATTTGGAGGACTTTGAGAAAAAGATAAGAGAGGAAGAGATGAAAACATACAGAAAGAAGAAGTATAACAGGGTGTATACAAAGGAGTTGATGCTGGCTTTTCTGTTATTAACAGCTGCTGCTAGGAGTCTTTTAGCAGCACAAGGAGTTCATTTTTATTTTTTGCTTTTTCAAGGAATTGCATTCTTTCTTGTTGGGCTTGATTTGATGGTGAACAGGTAGAGTAGAATGATGATTATTATTTGGTTAGTTGACTTGAAGTTTTCAAAGTGTTTGTAAATTAAAAATTATTTGCTGTCTATTTGAGGATATTTTGATGGTAAGATACACATCCTCTGTTCAAAAGATTTGAAGTTTAATTTTTATAATAAATTCTGTAAAATGAAGGTATATGTGCCTAATGATATCAATTGAACATGAAGATCATCAAAGTATTATTGAGTTGAGTTCAAATTACACACTACATCATTTATTTATAGCAGTTAGAAGTACTAACTAACTATTTACACAACTGATCCCTACACTATGTTATTATTACAAAAGAATTCTATACAATACAAAGAATTACACTAACACTTCGGAAGAAAACTAGACTTCAGAAGAAATCAATTAAACTTTGGAAGTATATAAGCTTCGGAAGCTTCGGAAGTATAACATGACCCCCTTAATTCTTTTATTGAACCTACTCCAAGCAACCCTTTCATAATAGTAAATTTTTAGCCTCGGAAGAGCTTTTTTAAGAATATCAGCTCTTTGCTCCTCTCCACAAATATGCTTCACAACTACCAAACTCCTTTCAACACAACTCCTTATGTAATGGTATCTGACATCTATGTGCTTAGATCTCCCATAAAACACTGGATTCTTCATTAATTGAATAGCTGACTTATTATCCACATGTATTAAAACTGGTCATGCCTTAACTCCAGTTAATACTTCCAACACACTTCTTAACCACACAGCTTGCTGAGCAGAAGCAGTAGCAGCTATAAATTCAGCCTCACATAATGATAAAGCAACAATTTCTTGCTTTTGACTAACCCAACTAACAGGTCCTCCTCCATAGTAGAACACCATACCTATTGTGCTCTTCCCATCAGCTTTAGTAGGTGCATGAGAACTATCACTATAACCCACCAAATCATCAATGTTACCATATTCATACCAAATACCATGTCTATAGTACCTTTTAAGTATCTCAGAATGTGTTTAACTGCTTGCCAATGAGTAGTTCAAGAAAACTCCATGAATCTACTAACTATTCCCACAGAGTAACTTAAGTCAGGTCTAGTTTGAGTTAAATATCTCAAACACCCTATAACTCTTCTATACTTAGTAGCATCCACATAATCCTGATCCTCATCTTTCCCTAATTTCAATCCTGGATCCATAGGGACTTTGGTTGAATTGCACTCCCACATATTTTGTTCTTCTAGAATTTTTTTGCATACCCAAACTGATTCAAGAATATACCCTTTTCTTCTTGTATCACCTCTATGCCTAAGTAGTAGTTTAACAATCCAAGATCTGTCATCTCAAATTTAGACTTCATCATGACTTTAAACTCCTCAACCATCTTGTACTAGAACCAGTCACTATCAAGTCATCCACATACACTCCTATTATCACAGATCCATCTTCAGATTGATTATTGTACACTGCATGTTCCTGTGGGCACCTTTTAAAACCAAATTCTACCAAGGTATCATGTAATTTCTCATTCCAAGCCCTTGAAGCTTGTTTAAGGCCATATAATGCCTTAATGAGCTTATACACCAACCTTTCTTTACCAGATTTCACAAAACCCTCTGGTTGTGTCACATACACATCTTCTTTCAAATCCCCATTCAAGAAGGCTGTCTTAACATCCAAGTGATGAACCTTCTATTGTGTGCAGCTGCCAAGGCTAGAATTAACCTCACAGTTTCTAACCTAGCAACAGGAGCAAACACCTCTTCATATTCAATTCCATACTTCTGAACATAACCTTTCATAACAACCTAGCTTTGTGCCTGATAACCCTTCCCTCTGCATTCCTTTTGAGTTTAAACAGTCACTTAACACCTATAGGTTTCACTCCCCTTGGACATTCAACTAGATTCCAAGTTCTATTCTTCTCTATGCTATTAATCTCATCTTGCATAGCTTTTCTCCACTCAGGGTTGATCTTAGCCTGCTCATAGTTGATTGGCTCTTCTACTAATAACAACTCTGACTCATTGAACATAGGAGGCTCAAAAGGAAACTGTTCTAAGACCTCTGATCTATTGAACACATCATTTAGGCTTGCAAAACCTTTAGGGGGGTATCATCATATGTTGATCTGGGAACCTGTACACCATCCATAGGTTAAGCTTCACTTGCACCCCCTGAATCCTCCAATTCTTCTCCAAACTCAGAGTTAGAATTGAACATTCATTCGGAGAAGCTTCATTCCCAGTACTCATGTCAGAGTTCTGATCCAAATTATCAGATGTTGGAGCAGTTGATGCTACATCATTCAAACCAGGTACACTTAAGGACACACCTAGTGTTGCATACCTTTGTCTTGACACATCAGGATTACTATTTTCCTATTCCCAGGGTTTTCCTTCCTCAAACTTCACATCTCTGCTCACCACTATCCTCCCACTCACTGGGTTATAGAGCCTGTAGGCTTTAGAACCAGGCTCTATGCCTAGATGCACCATTGAGATACTCCTATCATCTAGCTTCTTTACTTGATGACTGGGGATCTTCACATGTGCCTTGCATCCAAATACCCTTAGATGCTTCATTTTTGGCTTTCTTTTGAACAAACTTTCATATGGTGTGATCTCTTCTACTGCCTTAGTTGGACTCCTATTCAGCAGAAAAACTGAGTGTCTTACAGCCTCAGCCCAGAAGTCCAAAGGCATATGCATTGCCTTTAGAATAGACCTGGTCATTCCCATAACCGTCTGGTTTCTCCTCTCCACAACCCCATTTTGTTGTGGAGAGTAGGGGATGTCAAGTATCTTTTAATTCCCTCCAGGTCACATAGCTGTTCAAAGCTTTTGGAAGTAAACTCTCCTCCCCTATCTGCTCTAAGGGCTTTAATCTTGTAAGTTGTTTCTGATTGAACTTGGGCTTTGAAAATCTTGAATGCTTCTGGTGCTTCATCTTTAGACTTCAGCAAGTATACTCACATGAATCTTGAGCAGTCATCTACCAGGAGCATAAAGTATCTGTTCCTAGCAGGTGTGGGTGGGTCTATTAGCCCACACAGATCTGCATGTACCAGTTCAAGAGGTGTCTTTGCCCTAAAATTGCTTGTACTACGATAGGCTTGACTTCTATGTTTGCCAACTAGACAGCTCTCACATAGTTGTGATTTGTGGCTAATCTTGGGCATTCCCCTCACCATATTGTGCCTTGACATACAGTTTATGGAGTCAAAACTCAAATGTCCCAGCCTTGCATGCCATGTCCAAGCTTGGTCATGCATGGTTGTAAGTAAACACATGGGGGGGTGTGACAGTGAGTTTTATCTTGTACAGCCTATTTTCAAACTTCTTTGCCTTCATCAGGGTCCTTCCACTCTTCTCATAGACCCATAGGTAGCCATCTTTCATCAAGACTTTACAGCCCACTTCATCCAATTGGCCTAGACTTAGTATATTGCTCCTCAGAGCAGGTATGAAGTAGACATTTGTCACTACTCCGTGTTCACCATTGCTACATTGAAAGCATATGGATCCCCTGCCTCTGATTACAACCACTGACCCATCCCCAAACTTCACCTTGCCAGTAATGGCTTCATCCAGTTCAGTGAAGTGGGTTTTGATGCCAGTCATGTGGTTGCTAGCCCCATTGTCAAGATACCATGTGCAGGAGTCACCTTCACTTGGCATATCTTTCGGAAACACACTTTGCTCCTCAAGTAGGCCCATATCTTGTTGCACCATCAACAGGGCTGGTTCTTGATCTTCTTGTGTTTGTGCCAAGTGTGCTTTCTGGTCTCCTCTTCTTGGAGCCCGACACTCACTAGAGAAATGGCCTAATTTTTCACAATTGAAACAACTCATGTTTCTCTTGTCCTTCTTGGTGGCATTAGTACTTTTATCACCACCTTCCGTGCTGGTTTTGCTTCCCTGCCCTGAGCATACCTTCCTCTCCCTTTGCCTTTGCCTTTATTATCCCATCCACTGGATCGTGGATTTTGAATCTTGGGTTCAAGCTTGGCCTTCTCTTGCCATTCACTCTTTGTCAAGAGTAACCGCCCTAAGGAGTTCTTCCCTTGAGAGGCTGGTTTCAACCTCTCTTCGTATGCCTTCAGCCTCCCCACCAAGTCTTCAAAGGACATAGCTGCCAAATCGGAAAATTGTTCTATGGCTGCCATAATAGGGAGGAACCTATCAGGGGCTGCCTTCAAGAACTTGCTCACTTGTTTAGAGGCTGCAATGGTTGTCCCCAGGGCTTTATATCGTGACACCAATTCTCCCATCTTGCCTACAAGTCATCTATCGACTCAGACTCCCCCATGGACAACATTTCAAACTCACGATCTAGAGTTTGAATTCGGGCCTGTTTAACCCTATCCTCGCCAACATAACGCTTCTTCAGGGCACCTCCATATCTCCTTCGCAGACTTGAATGCAGCCACCTGCATTAGTACATCCTCCGGCAAAGACTGGAAGATGAAGGCTCTTGCCTTCTTGCCTACCTTGGCATCCACCGCGCATGGGGTGGGAGGTTCAATGGCATCCCAGAGCCCCTGGGCATCCATGAACACCTCCATCTTTATCACCCAGGAGGTGTAGTTTGTCGGCGTAAGGATTGGAATCTTGAACGAAATCGAATCGCTAATGTCTTTCAGGACCACCTGTCTGTTCTGGTCCGCCATCGAATTGAATGAAGAAACCGAATTGGGTGGGAGTCGAACACAGTAGGCGTAAGATTGGGGAATTTTTCGGAGATCGGAAGAGGGATACGATTAATCAAGATCGTAAGAGGAAGACGATGGATCGAGAGCCTATAATCGCTCTGATACCAAATGATATCAATTGAACATGAAGATCATCAAAGTATTATTGAGTTGAGTTCAATTACACACTACAACACTTATTTATAGTAGTTAGAAGTACTAACTAACTATTTACACAACTGATCCCTACACTATGCTGTTGTTACAAAAGAATTCTATACAATACAAAGAATTACACTAACACTTCGGAAGAAAACTAGACTTCGGAAGAAATCAATTAAACTTCGGAAGTATATAAGCTTCGGAAGCTTCGGAAGTATAACACTTAATAGGAGTATATTTAAAGGTCACTTAGAAAAAAAATAAAATTATTTGCTGCCTTAAAAGTTACAAACTTTTAATGTTCTTTACTAAGTTTCAAATATATTTACATTGCTATTCCTTTTTATTTATTTATTTATATTTATTTATTAATATTCTCTAAATCCCAAGGCCAAATTGAATTAGTAGATCTTAGTTTAGATTTAGATTTCAATACAAAATGTTAAATTAACAGCTTAACTTTAAATCAACGCACTGTTAAAATAGTAATTTTGTCAATATAAAAATATAAA
>JACVEC010000363.1:65000-78629 GCA_025215565.1 Flaveria ramosissima | reverse complement strand
TTAGAGCACTCACACCCTATTCTTTATTTGGTCATCATTAATTACATTAAAATCACTATACTTTTCTCTTCTTTCAATTAAATAATATTTTTCATACTTTTTTCATTATATTTTCTCTCCCCCCGCTCACAACCACATATAAAAATATACGAAAATTTATAAGGATTGAACAGTAAATCCTTAAATTTACAGATGAACAATAACATTTTCTCTCTCCTCCACTCACAATCTCTCAAACCATTATATATAATTTAAGAACTCTCACTCACGTATTTTAAAGAATAAGGTATGAATGCTCAAGGTATCAAAGTTCAAACTTCAAATCACCGAATAAAACCAAAATTGAAACTTGGAAACATTGAAGTCAACCAAGTTGGAGCGAGCACTCCCCAGTCCCCACCCTTAAAATATAATAAATTAGATTTTGATTATTTTTTGATTTTGTACTAGAAACTTATATTTTAATGATCTAAGTTTTGGTTATATAAAATAGGAATCTGGCCTTTTTTTATAATAGTAAGAGAAAATTAATTAATAAACGTAACTCATACCTATGTAGAGCTAGTAGAAGATGATCGATAGCAATTAAATTAAAAAAAAATTTAATCTTCTTTGTAACATTTGAAAAGTTAAACTCCATGATTGAGGATGTATTCATTCAATATAAGTAATGCAGAATACGACTATATATAACATCTCTATTTTTAATAAAAGATATACATCAATAACAATCTACAGCAAACTCAAATTCATCATAATTACACAAAGTTTTCTTATTCGGTGATGTTATTGTTATCAAGGTTGCGGACCAATGCGACGCTTGACAGAGTAATGCTCAAAAGGACACGACAAACTTTTAGTAAAGATGTCTGCCGGTTGACACTGGTGAAACAAACTTAGTATATAACGAGCATGTGCACACAAGCTCATGAACAAAATGATAATCAATATCAATATGTGTGACACGTTTATATATAAGAAATAGGAAATTGGTTGAGAAAAATGACACTAGGATTGTCAATCATGAATGTTGGATGACCATGAAGGAATGCATGAAGTTCTTGAAGAAGATGTATCCACGCTATTTCAAAAAACAATGTTGGTCATAGCACAATATTTAGATTCACAATTGCGACAACAATGGAGAAATGCTGGGGTAGTAGTAGGTGCAACAACAATGGAGAACAGGCAGCAACAAGATCGAGATGGTGGGATGACAGCAAAAGTTGATCATATGTTGTGCCACAGAAGCTAGTCGGTAGAGCGAGCAAGGCTCGAAGCATTCATCTAGGAGATGGATTGAGGCTAAGAGGCAGTATTACTATTGAGTGGACTTTGAAAAGGAGTTGAAGATGCAAACTTATTAAAAATGAAAAACGTTAAAGATGGAAGATCCAAATGAGGTAAAGTGTCATAGAGTGGAAATGATGATTCATCAAATTGAGCATGCAACATGCTGAGTGATATAAATGTGAGGAATCAAGGGATCCAAATTGCATTATCCTTTGTAATAAGGACTATATATGATACAATTACATGAGATGTTTTGTGGAATAAGTTTGTCTGCTAATTATAGTTACATAAATATACATAAACGTATGTGAGAGTGTGTATAATTTTGACACGGTAGCAAACAATAACTCAACATGATTACATGACATGATTACATGAGTCTTATATATGTTGTAATAGTTTAGACTACATGCAGTCTATAGTATTAGTTGCAAAAGTGAAAGCATCGACCCAAATAAAAACATGCAGTATGGCTTTAAATAATATAGTAACAATGGTTCCACTAAAATAATGATTTATGCTTCGTAGAGATGTATAACGGAAGAATGGACAATTATGAGTTCTATTTTTCACCAATGATGTGTGACTCTAATGATTGATGAATTTGACATTGGCATCAATTCGAAAGGTTTTAACTATTCACGAGAAATGTGTTGAAACGCTGTTAAAAATAAACATGTTGCAACGACAAAATCATAAATATTATTAAGTATTATATTTTCGCAGTTTGATCGAAAAAATTAAAAAAATGTAAAATAATAAGCACTGAAACAACTTTGACATTTTATATATTTGTGCTTCTATGATTTGTACATTATCACACACAAATTGGTTTCAAATAAAATTTACAACAAATAGATTAAAATGAGCACGATGTACGGTATATTTGAAATTTTATATGACTTTTTATTTTAAAAATTATAATAGAAAAAAAAAGTATGAGTGGACCAAGGGTCGGCTCATTTAGAAACAATATGAAAACAAATGAAATGTATTTGGTTATATGTATGATAGGTCTGCTTAGAGTTGAAAGGTTTCATATTGTATGTTCATAAGGGTGTTATTTTGTGAATTTAAGCATCCATTCTTATATATAGTTATAGTACTTGGTTGTACAATATTGCTTCAAGCACTTGTAAGATGTAATTCACTAATTTCACCAAAATAAATTAGTAACCCATTGTGAGAGCCCCGAACTTCTCTTTACTCACTCACGTTTGTTTTTTTTTATCCTCAAGTCAAATTTAAGTGATGAATTCTTTCATACAATAAATAAAATAGGAACCTTTACAAATTAGAATAAAAGTAGGTAGCTTTACATATTACCAAAGATCAAGCAGTTATTAAACAAAGTTCAAATGGCAACCACTCAATCATTGCAAGTTTAAAAATATAGTTATGATGTATACATGTACTTTTATTCATGTACATATAGAACTTTGCAGGGTGTGTATGTATATATGTGTGCATGTGTATGTGTATGTGTATGACTCACAAGTTCTCACAGGTCACTAGAGGATTGGAATTATATTCTCTAAAAATGTTACAACAAGCCTTCTCTATTTATTTCCCCATATTATCCTTTATGTTCTCTCTCTTATCGGTTTCTACCGCAAACTCCATCGTCTATGTTCAATGCTCTCAACTCAACCACACATCTATGTCACCTTACGAGTCGAATGTCAACTCACTATCCAGTTCCTTAGTTGACTCGGCCTCGGCCTACAACTTCAAAAAATTTGAAACCTCCCTAGAAAGTGATGGTGTGTTTGGCCTCTTTCAATGTAGAGGCGACCTTAGCTCTCCCAATTGCAAAGATTGTGTCACTAGCGCTATAAGTCAACTTAAGACTGCTTGCCCCACTTCCACCGGTGGTGAAATACAATTAGAAGGATGTTTTGTCAAATATGATAATACATCCTTCTTTGGGGTCCTAGACAAGATGGAGGTATGTAGGAAATGTGGCCCTTCCATTGGCTATAATTCGGATGTGTTGAGCCGTATAGAAAATGCAATGACACATCTAGTTGTCGGCAACGGAGATTACTTCCGTTGGGGTGATTTTGAGAGCATACAAGGTGTGGCACAGTGCGTACAAGATATAAGTTTAAGTGATTGTCAAGATTGTCTTTCAGAGGCATGTGGACGGTTAAGATCAGAGTGTGAGACATCTAGCTGGGGTGATATGTACATGGGAAAATGTTATATTCGATATGCTCACCAGGGTGAGACATCTAGCTTATGGTGTTTGTTTGTGTTAAGTATTACATTTATATAAAACTGTATGAACTTATAATGCAGGTACTGTAGATCTTGCAAATAACGGCAACTACATTTCCATTAAAAACAATGGCGGAGGGACGAGCGCGCTTGAGGCACCATCGTTTATTGTCTCTCTTATTTCCATGGCGGGCACATTACTTGCGACATATATTAACTACAAGATGGGTACACTACTTCATATAATGAAAACTTTTAGCAGAAAATATATCTATGATGTAATAATGGAATTCTAGCTCTATAAAATGAATGACTAAATAGAACGGCCAATTTAACCAGGAATCTAAATATGAGTTTCCCTAGGAATCTCAAACTCTATTTAATAAAGAATATAGTTAAAACGAAAATATACATTCGGAATTTAAAAAAGTTTCGAACTACTTTCGAATAAGAATGCTACATAATCCTCAATTTACCAACCAAACCACTACATTGTTTACTTAATTTGTTGTTATACAATTTGATAAATACTTAAAATTACACATGAGTAAATAATTTCTTATAAATTCATAGCAATAATATATATATATATATTATATATATATATATAATATATATATATATATATATATATACATATATGTATATATGTATGTATCTATGTATATTTGTTTTAGCTATATATATCAGATATATATGGTAGTGTTTTGAGAACCATCTTTTTTTGCAAGAACTCTAAAAACCAATATGAGTCACACATTTAAGTCACATTCAAATCACATATCACTTCCACCTTTTTTAAATGTTCATAACTTTATTTCACGACATTATTTTTTCAAAAAAATTCACCATTAATTTCAGTATTTTTTATCTTTCCAACACCTACCATATTGATATAATTTTTCTAAAAAAATCGTCCATCCATTACTTACACATGTATAAATTAGTCATTACATATGTGTAAATCATGTTTTACACATGTGTAATTTCAGGTATTACATGTGAAAATTGACGTTTACTTTTTTTTTATTTTTTTATGATAGAGGGGAACAAGGGAAACACTTTGTGTTTTTCTTTTTTTTATCTTTTTGTTATTTTTTTATAATTTTTTTATTATGTTTTTGTTAACTACCATTTTACCATTAAAACTAGTGGCTCATATTGATTTCTAGAGTTTTACAAAAAAATGAGTTCTCATTTGATCTCTCCCACATATACATATAAGGAGATAAATTAAAATAAAAAGGTTATCATAATATAACAGTATCAAAAAAATTATGTCGTTACACAATATGAAACAAATAAAAATAGAATGGTTGAATAGCAAAAAAAAAAAAAACCAAGTAATGAACAAATTTGATATAATTTAGAAAATTATATAACAATAATTCGTAACTAAGACAAAGAATAGTTAAAATTAAAAATAAGTGTTCATAAATATGTAAATACTTATTTTTGTAATGATATCAAAGGTTATAAAGGATATGTAAAAGTAATATCGATGGAAGGTTGTTAAACAATAAACATTACCATAAATATGAATAATGTCATGAACTTTATAATTAATCAAAATAAATAAAAATGTTATTTTAAAGAAATATGACATAAATTTTTATTTTAATAAGACAAAAATTGTTAAGGGTAATATTAAAATTAATGATTTAATCATAATTTATTAACACAATTAGCAATTTTTTTATAATTTTTGGAAAGATATCAAATAATTTATAGGTAATAAGTGATCATAAATATAATATTCATTGTAATAGGTTCCTATATATGTATACATATATATGGTAAAGTTCTTGTTAACCTTTGTTATTGTAATAACCCGTTAATCCAATTGTAACGAACATTTATTTACATCATAATTATGAATATGCGGTGTAACTAACTTTTACATTATGTTACACCACTAATGTAACTAGGTTCTTCACAAATTCAAAATTTCCCTCACTTTTGATAAAACTTACACTTTTTGAAAACCTTCTTAACTCTTTGTATAATATTATTTACACAAATAAATAGATTGTTTATTATATTTAATTCGATTATAGTCTTCTTATATTCTTAAAAAAATTTAACGTTCATTGTGGACCGCTATTTTTATCACTGTATTTTAACTTACAGTAACAACGTTACCTGTTGCGGACTACTAGTTGGATTAATGGGTTGTTGCAATGAGATGGCATGAAAACTAAAGCTCTTAAAATACTTTTGTATGTATATGAGGATGACATGAATACTAAAGCTCTTATGATTCATGCTTTAAATTAAATCTAGCAAACTCTGCGCGATCAAAAGCAACTGATGCCAATGAAAAATCAAATGAAGCCCGCGTTTCAGTAATAAAACTGGAAAACTTCACAAAAAATGTGGAAAAAACCGCAGTAGAAGCCAAAAAAATGGCAGAAGGCGCTGAGCAACACTTGCAACGAGCAAGTGTTTACTTCCGTAGTAGTTATCCCCCGCCTCCACCTCCACCACCTCCCTATCATTGCTCATCATATTGTTAAAATGAAAGCAAGCGAAAGTCCCTAGCCGCTTTATACTTTTCAGTCGCCTTTCTGTTTGTATCAATATATAAATTTACCTTGGTGAATAAGTATCATGGTTTATGATGTACCTCTCGATCTTGTATTCTCATCACCTATCATGTATTTGGAAAAGTGAGTGATAATTAAAGCATTTCTTGTTTCTAGTATTGTTTTGTCATAATATCCAAGACTAAAAAGTTATATATTGTAATATCGTCCGATACTTTTGCTTGTGACAAGTGGATTAAAGACCAGTTGCCCACAATATATAGTCTGGTGTAGGGATGTGAAATAGACATGTATTTGTAATCCAAGTCTCATACTTGATCGTAAAATCACGTCCCAAACTCCGTCTAGTAACCTTCGGGTGATTTTAACTTAGGTTTGAGCCTTAGTTTGTTAAAATTAAATATACATTGAGATATACATGTATATATTTTAATTATCGGTCGTTCTAATTTTATATAACTTTATGCTTTTAACAAATATGACAAATTAAAATAAAATATATTATATGCATATTATTGTTAGCAAAATTTTCTTTTTAGAATATATTAAATATGTAGAATATATTAAATATCTAGATTTCGTCATCAAAGAAACCCAAAAGTTAAATAATACCATCGAATACACTTCAAACAGAACAATAAACTTTTAATATAATTAATTACTAGAATGAAACGTTATTAGACAATGGTATAGGAAAATACATTTTAATATAATTTTATTAGGTATATAGTTTTAGATAATTGAGCTATGTATCACATAATCTCATACCCGTCGTGCTGTCATGTTGTACAATTATTTTTAATTCTTGAATAACATATGTAATTTTTAAATATTTGATAAACTTTTGTGTAGGCAATAACCTTTTATCTTATGAGTTTCTGTTAAGCATGGATATACATGAAATTGTGGTATAATATACGTTAAAAATCACTGAACTTCAAACTCGAAAAAGACTTAAGAACAATCATTCTAATTGATTAACAAACAATTACACGGGAACGAAAGTTGAAGTGAGGAAGAACTGCCAAAGTCTTGATTAATCTGTGCTACTTAATCTCCTAGAATCGAAGACTAACAACTCTTAACAAACTATCACAAAACTTATATCATCAGCCCTTGATGTTTACAACCTTTTACAACTAAGCCAAAAACATTACAAATAACGCCAAATTACAACTTGAACCTTGTAACTCATACTATGACAATTATGACCTTCATCTAACAATGTAAGTGATTTGGTTTGATGAATACTCTCATGAGAATCTCATATATGCTTTTTATTTAAACATTTCTCTTATATTTTATCTTAAGATATAATTTTATAATTTTTCATTTTCATTATGTGTTATTATATTTATTAAATTTTTTCATTTATTATTATTTCATTAATGACTAACGATATGTAATATGTAAAATGTTAATAAAACTTAATGATTATAATATATCGAATTTGCTCAACTCATATAATACATGGATTTCCAACCTATATAACCATATATACATCGATCTGTGGACCTTAGGATTGTCCGCAACGCTACATCCTATCATTCACACATAATGTTTAGTCAAAATATTACATTACAAACAAATATTTACCTAGAAAACTATCATACTCATCATTCTCTCATACAACTCACTTTTAAAGAAAAAATGTAGCTCCACTCTAACATCACCCCTCCCACATGCGAGCTAATGACCTACAGACGGCTGCATTGGAGTTAGTCTAATATAAATGAAGAGTTGACTCGATCCTTCTATTTAGAAAAATAAAGTAGAGCTCGTGAAGACCAATATTCATGCAAACATAAAAAGTATTTTGCTTTTTAGTTAGAACTTATAACTGATAAAGACTTGTTACCAGTCATATGATATATACCTAGTACCCACACAATATTATCTTTTTTTAATTGTTCTTGTACTAAGGGCTGTTAGTGTTGAACTAATAAGACATCTAAACCATTAAATGATGAACCATTAAAAGGTTTGAACCATTAAAAGCTAGTATATCGTTTAACTATTCAAATGCAATTGTCTGACCAATTTAAATTAGAGGTCTTAACCATTCAGTATTAGACCTTTTAACCATTTAGCACTAGTATAATGCTTAACCATTCAGAGGCAAATGTCTGAACCATTCAGACATTTGCTCGCGAAACAAACAGTCTGAATCATTAAGTGTTGAACTATTCAGACATCTGAACCATTATGAGGCTGATTAAGAGGCTGTCAAATAGCCCCTAAGATGCTTATATTAGAGTTTTAAAACGTAACTTGACAAGTATCTTCTTAATATTTATTTACACAATTTTTTAAATTATAAGTTTTGTACGTACATATAATTAATTTCCATAGAGTTTTGGAAGCTGGCGTTTATATAAATAGACGGCTAACTAAATAAAATAAAAGATAAAGACAAAAAGACAAAGTAAATACGATAAGAAATGACAAGTTAAGATATACATTCAACATTTCAAACCTGGATCATTATGCTTAAAATTGTAACATGGCTAACGATGGATCCCAAGCTTCCAAACATTAAGGTAGCATTTGGTAGGCATGAATAAAAAGCGGAATGAAATAAACCATTGATGATAAATGAATAAATGAAAAAATACATATTTAGTTGATAAAAGTAATAAAACGAGTCATTACATAAGTGATTTCATTCTCTCAAATTTTCATCAACCTTTTTTTCATTCTATTAATTCTAATCATTATTAATCACCAACATCAGCATCACAACAACCACCATCGACCACGTACCAAGATCTATCACCGCTAGCCACAAAACCACCAGGACCCCCACCATCGACCACCACCACTAGCCACGGCCGCCGCCAACCACCGGCCACTACCACCACCAACCATCATCACCATTACCACTTTTACATTTAATTCTTTCATATTTTCTACCTAACAAAGCAACACAAAGAAATAATTCATTCCGTTCCCAAATCATAATTAAGCAGGACAATGAAATGAATTGATTCAATTTATTATCTCATTCATTCTATTCGTTCGTTTATTCCATTTATCGCATAACAAACAATCGTTAAAATGAATAATTTATTTATTCATAGTAAAATATTATTAAGTTACGTTGAACTTTTATTATTATTCATTTAACCTTTTTAAAATTTTCTTGTTTTTAGTACAACTTATTTGTACTAAAACTAAAATCAACCTTGTTATTATAATAACTAGTAGTATTCAAGCTCACACGTTGCACGAGCATTTGGCGTGCAACTTTGGATCATGTTTATTTTTAAGCACAAACAATAACACGTGTAGAAACAAGAAACATAACATGAAGATAACCCAACCCCCTTTTTGATAACAAGGCAGAAAGCCCCAACCTGACATTCATTAGTAACTCAACATATACAATTGGCGTTATAACACTAAGGCTTAGAATAAGACACCCGTTGTCGCTGCAATTCGAAAATAATGGCAAGCCAAACAACGGGCACTTTTTATGCATCATCACTGCCATGACAAATCAATGTGTACTGTGGAAACAAAATGTGATTCAAAGGCAGAATGATACATATAATATTACGAAATGGACATCCTTATACATGTGGTAATTGCATCATGTATATGTATACAATGGTACACCTTATCACCGGCTTCTTGCACGGTCTCCCACCGCCTACAAATCAAAATTAGGTGACACAGGAAAAGCCATGAAACAGGACTTTTAAATCTCAGATGTGCTTACACTCATCATCATCGACCCTCCTATGAATGTATGACCGAGAATCACCCTAGCCAACAAAACAACTAAACAACATGCAGCCACATCCACAACCATATTCTATTACGTTTCAGATGAGCATGTGTTCAACATCATGGACCCGATGATAAGCCTCAGGTAAACAACTGCTTAACATCATCGACCAGTTACAAAGAATCATCAACAACATGAAGAATATTCAAATCACAACATCAATGACATGGTACTTAGGTGTTTATGCACCATTGACAAACTAATTAGCAACAAGAAACAATTCAGGGTCTAATTTCATCTTAATCAAACAATGGACCCAAAAAAAGGTCTTAGATGAACAGGTTCTCATCTTCATCGACCAACCAAATTAGAAAAATCAAGGGAAACCCTCTAATTCAAATGAAATCCCAAAAATTTTTATCAACAATAGCAAAAGACTAAGATTCCGGTTAAAAAACCCCAAAATCATAGACCAAATATGAACCGGAAAAACAAAGATGGAGATTCAAGTTTAGAAACCTCAGTTAGGGTTATGAACCATAGTTAAAACCCAAAAGCATCAAGGTAAAGTCTCAAATGAGACCTATGTCATTGTCATCGACAAATCCAAAGATTATATGTCGGGACACTAGAGAACGCGAGAGACAAGCTTACTAATCATCAACTTATTTGTGCATTATGGGTTCTACCCATTTTTTTCAAGTTTCTTACTCTTAGTCCCAACACGCCGCAACGTGTGTGCGTTCATGGTTTAATTTTTTACACCTATTTTTCCGTTTAAAGTCCTCGTCTCAACGCACGAGTGTTAGATCGACTTAGTTATTGTTTTTAGTGTTTTATGTTTCACGTGCGGGGTTTAATGTTTTTACATCTACTTTCCGTTTGGTTTTAATTTTCCCGTTTTTAATTTTTTAATACGATTTTTCTGGTGTTGGTGCTCGTTGATGGTTGTGTAAATTTAATTCTACTTAATACGGTTTTACGCCTCCTGTTGCAACGTGAGGACCTTAATCCTAGTTGTTTTTTAATGTTTAATCACATCTATTGCTGGGCCTCTAATTTGAAGGGGCCCAATTCGCTTATGTAATATACATTAGTTCAGGCCCAAGATTCAATCACAAAAGTTTTGAACAAAACAATTGTCATTGCGAACAAACCCACCAACAGAAGGTATTTAAAACTTGCACGAAGTCTATGGGTGCGCACAATGCGGTTAATACAATTTTCGAAATCGAAACCGCAAGTTTTGTTAATACCAATTTTTAACCGCAATCAAAACTTCGGTTAACCATACTTCGGTTAACTACCAGTTATGGTTAATTTGCGGTTAATTAACCAACATATTTAACGTATGCTTTTAAACCAAAATTTTAACTAATAAATTAAGGTTTGGACCAATTTTTATAAGGGTGTGCATGATATGGTTTGCTTTTAAGGTCTCGTTATGTGTGCATACAACAATGTGTGCGCTCTTGCATTGCTTCCGCTTGTTATGTAAGTAAATTTTTATAAATGTGAATTAAAAAGAATGAATATAAGAAATTCTAGTAAAATCATGAGTAGTATTATAAATTTATTATACATTAATAGCATTCAGTTCGGTGCGGTTAATACGGTTAATTTGCACATCAAAACCGAAACCGAACCGCAATGTGTGGTTAATCAGTTATGTCTTAACCAAATTGTCAGTTAATTGTTCGGATCGATTAATATGGTTTGGTTAATGCGGTTAATTCGGTTATGCTTCGGTTAAAATCGGTTACTTACTCACCTAGCAAACACCTCGTCTCATTCATTGCGAACACATAAATAGATTCATTAAAAAAACATACATACTTAACCCACTACTCTTATTCTCCTGCTTTTATCTCACATTTAACACCCACAAAATCATAAACTAAATCCCTAAGACCCTGCAATTGACCCAACTTGACCCGATTGAACCAATCAAGTTTATTCTCGATACGAAGAGAGGGATTGATGAGAAACTGCCTAGTGTTAGATATGGGACGGAAATCGATTTTGTTACTCTGAGGGGGTTTGGATTTAGACAAGATGTAAATTTCTTCTTACAAACGTGTCAGCAATATTCGTCATTCGATTGGTTTGTAATGTCAATGATTCTTCATTCTATTACAAACTAGGAAGTTGAGAAATAACAGTTTGAATAGGATTATAAAGTTAATAAAACATTATAATTTTGTGACTTATGATACTTGAGATAAAAGTATCATCAACAATTAGTTTACAATTGAAAAATCAAGTTTAGTTATACCAATCTCACCGGTGTGTTCTGAGTTGATGTGCTTGATTTGTATGTTTTGAATACAATACATTATGTGGGTGTTTGGGATTGTTTTTTTTCCTTACTTATTAACTTATTAACTTTTAGAAAGTTAATAAGTCATTTTATGGTGTTTGGCAATATAATGGTTGTGAGGGAAATAAGTTAATAAGTCATTCTATACTAACTTATTAACTTATTAAAAAAGTCAATAAGTCAATAAGTTGTTTTAATAAGCAAACCCAAACATGCCCTATATCTTCTTTTTTTCAGAAATTGAGTTTTAGATCTTGGACACAAAAAGCTGTATTTAAATCTCTTTGGCAATGGAAGGTTACTAAAGGAACTTTTGACACAAAATTTTCTTACATTTTGCCAAAAGGTTGCTTGTGTTACTGAACTGCAGGTTTGCCAACTCCATACTTTTGTTTGAATAGAATTTTAAAATATCTATTTTCTAACATGTACTCTTACCTGTTTCTTTTAATATGTTATTTTCCAAATTCCTCAGATTACTTAATTATTTTTGCGTGTTGTGGTTTATTATATATTTCCAATTTGTTCGATTTGTTGTGGTTTCACATGCAAGTTACTTCTTAATTTACACCATACGTGTAACCCCATTTAGTAAATCATCATATCTGAGATAGTTAATATCATATTAAAAAATATATGTTTTTCAAAAAAAGCATCAAATTTTTGTTTTGTTTCGGACCCTTAAAATGGTTGAGTCGTCCCTGTATATAAGAGGAAGCATACGCACACTAAGGAGTAGCACCAAGAACAAAAACAATTGCACGATACCATTCATTCGTCATGGACAATAATAATAGAGTAATATGATTATATGGGATGAATACTAAAAGAGAGAAAAGTAAGAGAAAGTTACAAACTTTATGCCCCACTTTTTTTAGCTTTTTGGTTAAAAGAGATGTACTCAACCTATCCTCAGCCAAAAGACCCCATAGAACCCTCCACTTGTTTCATAAATTCTAATTCAACCCTTTAACAAGGATATCCTCATGCATAGTTGACATATGTGAAATTAGAATCTTCTATCATAAGTTGTACCATATTATATCATATATATTATATTTCAAAAGGTGACTTTTACTATAAGTCAACCTTTTACTCACACATTACTACTGATTTATTGATTAAATATATTACAATTATGATATTCAAACACACGAATTCTTGATCCTCAATACTGCAATTCATCATGGACATTCATTTTCATCCTTCGGCATCCCTAAAGATAACCATATCGAGTCTTTCGTTGCGTTATTCGAATCGTTGACTCTTGAAGTCTCTGAATCTTTGTCATGCAATGGACAATTAGGGTTCATCAATGGCATGCTGAATGGGTTCCGTTGCACTTGTAAACTACATCCCCAATAACGCGGTATCGGATAGAAATTCACATGACAACCCGAGTTGTGAAGATTAGCAGGCGGTCTGTAATGGCCACAGTTCCATGAAGCACACCATGGATTTGTAGGAAAACAAGGGATTTGAAAAGGGTACTTTGGTACATTCATCATACCATAATTCCC
>JACVEC010000363.1:47500-57500 GCA_025215565.1 Flaveria ramosissima | reverse complement strand
TGGCATCACAATCATCCTCATCAAAATTTTCCCGCATCTCTCTCTTAAATAATTACCTTAATTACTAATAATATTATTTAATATTTTTTTACATTTAATAAATTAAAAAAGAGATCTATTTTATTAATGTTATTTTTAAATAAACAAATGTTTTATAAAATAATTAATTATTCTAAAGCATAAAACTTTTTTAAAAATATGAATATTTTAAAATTGATATTTTTAAAAATTCAGTTTTAAAAAAAATAATTAATTTAAGGAAACTTTTAAGAATGATATTTTTACACGGTTGTTTTTAAACAAAATGTTTTTTGTTTGTAAAAATTTTAAAAAAGTTTTTTAAAATTTAATCAGTGTTGTATTAGTGAATTTCTCATATATAATTTCAGTCATATCATATCTTAAAATATTATTTATAATTTAATATTTTATTTATTCAACCCGTGTAATACACGGGTTTACTAAAACTAGTATATATATTGTCTAAAGGTAGGGCTATAAACGAGCTGAGCCGAGCTGAGTCGTTTAAAAATCGGGCCGAGCCGCCTCGTTTATGTTTACAAGCCCAAAATATGGCATCGGGTTGGATCGCGTATATACAAGCCGAGCCTAGCCTAGCCAAGTTGAGTCACGAACCAACTTGTTTATTTTAAAAAATTAATTTTTTTTTATTTTTTATCAATATTCATTTATATAAAAATAATAATTTTCTATTTTTGTATCTTAATTCGTTGAAATAATGATAGGAGATTGTTATTTCATCAACTATGATCATTTTATATTTTTATATTTGTTTTTTTATTATTATAAAGTATCAAATTGAGCTATATTTACAATCTATTAAAATATTATGACATGATTTTAATTTATAATTTCTAGAAATTGTAATTTAGCATTTGATTTGAATGAGCCAACAAGGAAGTTCACGAGCGAACTAGCTAATGAGCGAGCCACGGACACAAGCTGACCTTGGCTAGTTTGTAACCGAGCCGATTTCTAGCAAACTTTTTTCAAACGAGCTTTTTCCAGCGAGATACAAGTCATGAGATTTTTAAAAAGCACTATTTAAAGCTAACAAGTAACACGTTAACACTAAAAACTCATCCTACCTAAAAATTATACCCATAAGCAAATTGATAATAAAAATTTAAGCTAATATAATTAGCAATATTTGTGGGTTTCCACCATAATGTTTATCAAACTTAACCCTCCAAAATTTTTAAACTTAACCCTCAAGTTACTAAAATTTAAATTTGACCCCTTAATATATCCAATTTATGATTTAACGCATTAATTTTTTTACTAATTAGATGATTTTCAACAATTTTGTTCGTTAACTTTAAAAAACCAAAATTCTGACTGTGTTAAATCTTTTTATTTCGTGACGTCTCAATATAAATTTGGTAAAAACAAAGTTTTAAAAAATTTGTTATATCAGCTAAGAATAGTATGCTAGTATTATAAAAAATAAAGTCGATATTGATAGAAGAACATGTTATATAATTTTCTTATGAGCGCCAAGAACTTTTGGTATTCTTGTGTGTATCATACGGGATTTATTTCGGATTGGGTATTTAAGAGTTTTTACCCGTTCGAACTTATAAACTATACTAGCTTTAGTAACCCCGTATATTACACGGGCTGAATAAATAAACTATTAAATAAAATAAAGATTATTAATTATAAAATAACAGACTAAGACATGATATGATTGAAATTATGTATGTGTAACGACTATAAGTAATAAAATAATAATATGAAATTTTTATTTTTTTTTTGTTTTTTCAAAGATAGAGTAAACATTTTGTTTAAAATAACGTTTTAAAAAAATTTCATTTTTTAAAAATTTTCTTACTATAACTCCTTATTTTAATTATTTTTGTTTAATAAAAATTACTTTAAACAATCATTTTTTAAATATTGCATAAAAACAGTTTTATTTATTTATTTTTGAAAAAAATCATTTAAAAAAAACTATCTCTATATAAATAGCATTAATAAAAAAATTGTCTTTCTTCTTTTTATAAAAAGCTAACTATATGTAAAATGTAAAATAAATAGATAATATTATTAATAATTAATATGGTTATTTAATAGGAGAGAGAAGCGGGAAAAGTTTGATGAAAATGAATGTGTTGGTGACAAGTGGCACACCCATTTACTCTTTTATTAGAGTAGAAAGATTAAGCAGGTTAGCGGAATATTTTGGATTTTAAATGAAGATCTAAGGTTGTGATTCTAACAACCAGCACGCTAAGACTAGCAACCTATCCTACTAAACCATTATACCAATAAGCATATCAATTATTAAAATTATACCATCTTAATTAAGGGTGTTCAAAGTGAAAATTTCGAATAGTAGAAATCACTATCGGTATCCGAAATTTCGAATATCCGAATATACACTTAAAAATATTATAAAAAACCAACTCATATCATAAATGTCCCAATATGTCTAAAATATAAAAATAAAAAAATCATTTTTATTTTTCGGATAATCGGATATCCGAATATCCGAAACTTTTGAAAATCATTATCCGAATCCGGATTTAAATTTGCGGATATTTTGAACACCCCTAATCTTAATTAGCAATGTTAGTTGATGGTTTTTCACTACAATATCTGTCATACTTAACCTTTCAATATTTTCAACATCAACCCAAAAGTTTTAAAGTTTCAAATCAACCCTGTAATATATATTAAATATCCTTTTTCACATATTAACTTTTTTACTAATTTTATATTTCTTCAAAACTTTCATTCATTAATTTTGTCTTCAAAAAATACGAATCTTCGACCCAATATAAATTTTGTTAAAGTAGTATCATGAAGAAAATGCAACGATATCGACCGAATGACATTCCTACTGCTAAATAATTTATATTTATGTTTTTATCTCGAGAACTGAGTCATCTCAATGTCATAGATTCAACGTAGCAATGAGCGTAAAGAAATTCAAAAATACGACGCATCATGTAAGCTTAATTTCTAGTTTAGTACAAATTACAATGTAAAATGATATAATTCCTTTCTAACATCTTAAGTTTCTTTAATGTGAGTAAAAACTAAAATACTTAACAAGTTGTCCTCAAACCAACAATCTTGCAAAATCATGTGTCCAAATATAGGAATAGTGTATAAAATCATGCAATTTCCACACTAATTTGTAGTATTGTCAAGAGACTTGGCCCGGTTAATTAGATGTTCGTGGAATTGGATGTAGAGATAGAAAATCTTTTTCTGTTGTTTAGATTTCATCTCCCGTTTCTTTATTCTAGTACTTTCGCTTTCATCTTCTCTAACTTTGCACAATGTGAAGGCTCATTGATCTTCAAACGAACCAAAAGCGTAATAAAACGCAGGTTGAAAAGGATGAAAAACAAAAAAAAACTATTTGATCACAAACATTCTTATCGACATTTTTATTAAAGAAAACTGAATATTTAACACCTTAAAAATCAACCAAACAACTCTATTTATACTAATCTTTGTTTTCTCATTATAATGGAGTTTTTTTCCAAAATGGTGTTGGAGAAAAAATTATTTACCAAAATGGGTGATTTGAAAATTATTTACTAAAATGGGTATTTTTAAACATTTTTTCTCTCACTCCTCATTTTATTAAATAAATAAGTTTGTCTTTAATAAGTTATTATTTATAAAGGTGAAGGAAGAGGTTTTTAAAATTAAAACTAATATTTTTTTGTTGGAGTGTGATATTTTATAAAAAGTTTTCAAAATGTTTTATAAATCTTTTTTAAACCTTTTTCTTTAACATTTTATTTTTGAAACGTTTTTTCTAGAATAAAAAAACGTTTTTGTTCCTTCATATATTTTTTTTTCCTTTCATTTTAACACATTTTTGTAAAGTTTTTGTTTTTAATTTTGTACACAGTTTTCCATATATGTTTTTTGAAATGTTTTTACTTAATTTAAGAGGTATTATAAGGAAAACATTTTAGTAGAATATACAAATGAAGTTTTTTAAACATTTTTTCCTTCACATATACTTTTTTTATTTCATTTAAAAAAATTTAATCTGGAGAATGGTTTATTAAAAGATATAAAATAGGTTAGTTGATTTCAAAAAAATAAATATTGGAGGGTGTTTCAGGATTTAATTTGATGGTTTAACTTAAACCATGAGTTCAACTTAAATGTTGTTAGTACGTTGCATATATATTTATTATTCACGTTTTTATTAAAAGCATAAAAGAATATAAAATAGATGCCTTCTAAAATAATTACATATTCTATAGAACAAATAAAATCATACAGAAACAAAATAATATCAATACTTTTAAAAAGTTAAAAAAACCATGCTAAAGTATTATTTAAATATAAAACATTCCATTAGTGTCGTTTTAATATTTTCACTAAAATAACAACTTTTTCTATAAAACAAAATAATATAGTTTAGTTTTGACAAAACGTTAAAAGAAAAGGTTTATAAAAAAATTATAAAACATTGCATAAAATATCATACTCTAACAAAGTATATTATGTTTTAATTTTAGAGAACTTCTACATCACCTTTTTAAAGAGTAATTTCTTAAATACAAACTTTTTTATTCAATTAGATTTGAAGTAAGAGAAATAAAAGTTTAAAATACCTATTTTGGTAAATAAGTTTCAAATTATCTATTTTGGTAAATAAATTTTCCACCAACACCCATTTAGGAAAAAACTCCATTATAATGCTGGTCTCTCCTCAGATTGAACAAGGTGAGCTATATCTTCTTATCATTCCCTTTATTCTTTCACTTGGTACACTAATATGCAAAGTCATCAAATTCACCGCATTCAAAAACACCTAAATTCGCTCTTATCTCTGTTTCCTCGGCCTCTTCCACATTTGTTTTCTCCTCTATCAAAGTCTCTTCCTTGACCCCTACCACGACTTTGCTTACCATCACCTTGTCCTTTCCATGATGCCAACATTTTAAATCTCCAACCTTTGATTACTTGAACATGGTAGTAGAAGTTTACTTTGATCATTCTCTTTCGGTTTATCGTGACCTATGAGGCATTTTTCATAAGCTTTATTCTTCCTACTGCTTTCTCAAAAGACATATCTTCAAATTTAAGTATTGCTTCATATATGCCAAAATAGGTAGGCACTTCTTTGGAACTGAGTTGAGCAACTTACGTACAATCACTTCATTTTCAAGACTTGAACCAAGACTTTTAAACTTAGCTGTTATGCCATTTTACACACACATTACCTAAATATATATTCATAAAAAAAAATACATTATACACATATTACATAAAATATATATAATTACTAAGCAGTAATAAACCCACACTCAAAGATTATAAATATTTAACAATGCATTTCACACTTTCATATCCATGAATATTTGGTACCTTCTGCCCACAACTTCATGCCCAAACACTTATCCGTACATGATGCCTCCATCACAAAATACATTCAATATATACATGATTTAAAAGAATAACCCCACTAAGGCATACATACCCAAAAAAACTCACACACAGACACTACCACCCACATTCTGTTGCACAACACACACACACCGCATATCCAAAACATAGACACACATACAATAAACACACGGGAAATATGAATGACATCATTCGCAGGAACCACACCATCTATACATGCGAAAACATGCATAACTACACATACGTATATATAAACTACACAACTACACACACTGCAGAACACCCATACATGCAGATTTCATGCACCCCATTCATGGCTGAAACGCACACTACAACCGCACATTCGTATATACGCACACACACATAGATACACAAAACCGCACGAGTGCATTCAACACCAACAGGAACATCGCACGAATGATTATACACATACACAAATACACCCGAGACCTAACTCATATATGTACCACAGCGAATCAAGATTCCGAATATAAGGGCGATTGTCAAAGGTAAGGCTACCGAGAGGGGCTCGCGGTTAGGCTGTGAAGTTATGGAAATCAGATAGAAAGTAGGGTTGTGAAGTTGGAACCGAATGGAAAATAGGGTACGAGGTTCAAGGGTTTTATGAATGGGTTAAGTTTGAGAAATAACACTCTAAGTCCCTAAAGTTAGCTTAATTTGTTTTAAAGTATAAACTATTAGATTTTAATAGTCAACTTTCACAACATAACATGGTTAAATAAAGAATTTACATAGGGCTGGTAATTTTAGACTCACGAACACGAATACACGACACGAAACTACACGATCTTAACAGGTATTGGGTATGACCTTAACATGTTTCGTGTACGAAACAAGTAGACACGAATATACCTGTTAAATTTCGTGTCTAAACAGATATTTACCTGTTTACCTGTTATGTACCCGTTAGTACCTGATAAATATTTTTTTAAAAATGATATAAAAGTGAAATAACAGTAAAATATTATAGTGATAACCCAACCCTAAACTTCACATCTTCACATTTCTGATTTTTTTATTATTAGTGTTGCTTGCTAAAAACTTCTTAAGGTACCCCCCCCACTCCAAATCTTTCGGATGATTTTTGTATCACTAAAATAGTTCCTAAACATGTGTTATTAATGGTTCTTATCGTGTCTTATCGTGTATATCTGGTATTAACAGGTTCGTATTCAGGTTTGAAAACAGGTACACGATAAGTTATCGTGTCGTGTACAGGTATACAGGTTTCGTGTTCGTGTCTTATCGTGTTCGTGTCTTAACAGGTACAGGTATACCTATTATGTCAGCCCTAAATTTACGTTTTGGTAGCTCAAGTTAGCTTGGATTGCATTCGAGGAAATAATTTGCTTTAATTAATCTAGGACTAATTATTAGTAATAATTATAATAACAATCCTTTTTATTTAAATAGTAAATTGATTAATTATAAAAACGCGAATAACGTTAACCCGGAAAATTAGAGTTGTCACACGGAGAAAAGTAAGAGAATCTTACAAATTTTATGCCTCACCTTTTTAAGTTTTATGGTTAAAAGAGATGTAGTCAACCTATCCTCAGCCAATAGACCCCACAGAACCCTACACTTGTTTCATATATTCTAATTCAACCCTTCAACAAGGAAATCCTCATGCATAGTTGACATATGTGAAATTAGAATCTTCTATCATAAACTGTATGTGCTATATCATATATCATATAGATGTTTGAAAAGGTTGACTTTTACTATAAGTCAACTTAAACATTCCTACTGATTTATTGATTAAATATATTACATTTATGATATTCAAACACAAGAATTCTTGATCCTCAATACTTCAATTCATCATGGACATTCATTTTCATCCTTTGGCATCCCTAAAGACAACCATATTGAGTCTTTCACCGCCTTATTCGAATCGTTGACTCTTGAAGTTTTTGAATCTTTATCATGAAAGATTCGCAGGTGGTCTGTAATGGCCACAGTTCCATGAATAACACCATGGATGAGTAGGAAAACAAGGGATTTGAACAGGGTACTTTGGTACATTCATCAAACGATAATTCCCACCATTTTTAACGAAATTCGCGCTAGCGTCTTCTGGTTTGAGCGATTTATAACAAAATTTCGACGAGAAAGTTTGTTTTTTTTCATCTTCTTGAACCGATTGGCGAGTTCCTCTTCGTCCCACCTTCGGTCCAGTATCTTTGATAGTTTTTGCATAGATGACGAGGTGGTTAACGTTGTAGTTTTTGTAGTAAGAGAATCTGGTATGTATGCTACTGCATCGAGGGCATTGTAGAATATTATTGTTCATCTGGGTGGTTTTTGATGGGATATTCATATCGGATGTTGGTGTTTTGGGATCATTGTTATTGATTCGTAAAGATGTTGATTGATTGGGGCTATTGTCGTCTTCATGTTTCTTCTCCATTGTGTTCTGTAATGATCAGATGAATTATTAATCAGTAGGAATAATTATCTTTGAAAAAGAGAAATTTATGTGTTTGTGATTATGGTTGATATTCATGAAGCTTTATGTTCATACGAACAACTAAAACAGAGCCATTAATGCATCATTAATGGTATGGTTGTAAATGAACCGAACAAGCACGAACAAGATCTTGTTTGTGTTTTTTCATCAAGGAAATGAACTGTTCACGAGTACATACCGAACATAAATGAACACAAACAAATGTTTATGAATATAAATGAAGATAAACGAAATATTGTCAAACTTTAACACAAAAGTTATTATAAATATCAGAACATACTTGACATAATTGTTATAAATTTAATTATTAATTAAAACAAAAGTTAAGAAGGTTTTTAAGCTTTAGATAAACTGAAGTTGAAAATTATTATACGAGAGATGTTGACAGAAACATATAACAACTAAGGTTTTATATTCTTAAACATCAAAACCAGTAAAATAAAAATATAAAATCATAATAAACATATTATCGAATGTTCACTATCATAAAAAACGAACATGGCCTAATTTTTTGTTCGTTCGTTTAACATAAAAAAACATAATTTTCTTGTTGTGTGTTTGTTCATTTATTAAACAAATATACATAAACAAACTTTTCGTCGAAAATTCACGAATTGTTCACTAACATTCTGTGCGATTACATCCCTCTCTAATTTCTAATAAACAAACAGAGGACAATCAATAAAATTTAAAAAAAAACTTGAAAATTGAAAAACCCAACGAAATCGAACATAAATCACTCCCAAAGCTCGTAATTTTATAGTTTTTGATAACATGACAACGAGTTATATATAGTTCATGTGTTGTGTGACTTATTGTAAATGTTTGATTCAAGAAATTAAACATCAATCTACCACATCACCGAATCATTCAAATGATTCGATTGTAAAAAGGGTAAGATGATATGCTTTAAAATCATGTCAAAAACAAATTTACGAAAAACAGTTTTCCTATGTGAAACTAAACTACACACATCGTAGACCGTATCAAATGAATAGAAGGTTGACTAGATTCCACTGTTTAAAAATAATTAGCTTATTACCTTCGCGCGGTGCGGCGGTGCGGCGGTGTTGTATGCGGCATGTCAAAATATAGACTACAATTGACCTATCTGTTTCCGAAGTAAATTTACGTTGAAACATACAGTCGCTCGAATATTTGACTCGACTCTATTCAAAACAATCAACCCAACTTGTTTACTGACTAAATTTATATCAATACATATAGTGACTCAAATTTATATTGTTAAATGAAAACGTATTTATTTTATTGACCTGACATTTTCCAAACAAAATTGATGTCGAAACATAGATTTACAATTGCTCCGACTTGTTTCAGAATTATATTTATGTCGAAACGTGGAGTAAAGAAAAACATATTACATTTGACCCTACACATTTTTAAACAAAACATACGTTGAAACATAGATCAACCCAAAACATACATAAAAGTAAGCACGGAAATGTTTTATACTTGACCCAACTAATCTCTGAACAAAATTAAGGCAAAACGTAAACGTATGTCGTAACGTATGCAGTCTTAAAGTGTATTTAAAGTTAAGCACTTACACATTTAATAATTGATATGAATCATTTATGATTACGTTCAAACGTAGACATAGACGGGCTCGAATTTATATTGTTCAGGGTGAACCTGAAAATTTAGAAACTCGAATAGGTCAAAATGACACTTTATATATATTTTTTTTTCAAAAGTATTATAGAGTCAAAAGTGTGAATAATGAAAGTTGAAAGGAAAGTAAATACCAAAAGTGTAAATAATGAAAGTTGAGGGAGAAGTAAATGTCGGTGGAAAACCCAACCGACCTTTACTATTAAGTATAAGTAAATGAGTTGTTATGACCAATCAAACATAAAAAGCAGCATTTTGCTGATCATTAGTGTTTAATGTATCATTAAAGTCTTAATTTTATTATAATAACGACGCAAGTCTAAATCGTAGATGAATGCTGGGTGGATATATAAAAAAAATGTCATGTGACTTCTAAAAATTTTAATTTATTAGTACAAAGTTAATGAAACACAAATTTTTTTAGAATTTATCTTACTTTCTAACATTTTAAATAATCAAAGTGAG
>JACVEC010000363.1:0-42500 GCA_025215565.1 Flaveria ramosissima | reverse complement strand
AAGGTGGGATCGATGTCGACTCAAGGATCAAGAAATGAGATTGTCCCCTAATTATACACAACAATATGAGGTTGAGCGGCGAGTGTTTGCGCAACCATGCACCCTAGTCGACATCTGTATAGCAAACAAGTGAGGTGATATGTGATCAATATTATGGATGTCGAAAGATAGTATGCTCTTGATGTATCACAAAGTTTTTTCAACAACGTGAAAATAAGGTATGCGAGGGCATGCAAATTCATGCATTTCAGTTGCACAACTAAGTGATGTTGTAAACTTTCTGGATTCAAATTTGGTATCAACAACAACAATAAGAGATGATTAAACAGAAAACTCTTATCAATAGTAAAAATGAACAATCAATCAAGAATCAGAACATTACAACTTCAAATATGAAAACTACCAATCTGACTAACTAGACAAGCAACGATGAGTTGCTTGACATCACAGATTGGAAAGAAGATCTATATTGAAGATGATGAAACTCTTGATCTCAAACGAGAAGAAAACCCTAGATGATGTTTCGTTCTTAACAAGAAAGAGACGATGAAACAATATAAGGAGCATCACTTCGGAACACACAGCATCAGTCCATCCACTTTAGAGAAAATCAACAAGCAGCCCTTCCACAATAAGAATTTACAGAATACACCCTCGAACAATAACCAAACACAAAACAAACAAAAGAAACAATAAGAATTGAATTGAAGTAATATTCAATATAAAATTTAACACCCACCCTCAATTCAATTACTTAAATAAGTCTACAAGACCCAGTTTCTCACACATTACTTTATGTTGACTAACACCAAGACTTTTGTAAATACATCAGCAGGTTGATCAGCAGTATTTATTTTTATAATTTTGAAAACTCCTGCTAAAACTTTTTCTCTTAAAAAAAACAAATCAATCTCAAATGCTTTGTTCTCTCATGAAATACAGGATTAGCAGTCATAAGAATAGCAGCACTGCTATCACATGAAATTTCAATAGGAATAGGACAACTGACCTTCATATCATCAAGAAGCTTTCGAATCCATATTAACTCACAGCCAGTAGAACACATAGCTCGATATTCTGCCTCAGCAGAAGACCGAGAAACAGTATTTTTTTTTTTTACTTTCCATGATATAAGACTACCACCCAAGTAAACACAAAAACCAGTTACACAACGACGAGTAGACAAACACTTTCCCCAATCAGAATCAGAGAATCCTTTTAAACTAAACTCAGATTGTTTTTTAAAAAATAACCCCATTCCAGGATCAGATTTCAAAGATCTCAATAATCTCAATGCAATTTTAAAATGAGATTGAAGAGGTTTATGCATATATTGACTGAGACATTGTACAGTATAAGAAATATCAGGACGAGTTAGAGTTAAATAAATAAGTTTTCCAATTAAAGTTTGATAAACTGTAATATTCTCAAGAACAGAATCATCATTTCCCAAATTAGAACCATCAGATATAACAAGATTCTGTTCCATAGGAATAGCAACAGGTTTGCATGCAAGCATTCCAAATTCTTTTAGTAACTCCAAACAATATTTTCTTTGATTTAAACACAAACCTTGAGGTGTTTCAATAGCCTCAATACCAAGAAAATATTTTAAAACACCCAAGTCTTTGATAAGAAAACTTTGATTTAACATATGTTTAACTCTTGAAATTTCATCCTCACAATTTCCAGTTATAACAATATCATCAACATACACAAGCAGCATGACAATAATGGAACCACTAGACTTAACAAACAAGGACACATCATTCTTACTTTGAGTAAAACCAATAGACTTAAGAGTAGAAGTAAGCTTTTCATTCCACTGTCGTGGAGCTTGTTTAAGTCCATACAAAGACTTAACAAGTTTGCAAACTTTACCACTATTAGTTTTAGACCCAAAACCATCAGGAATAGTCATATAAACATCCTCATACAAGTCACCATACAAAAAGCATTATTGATGTCAAGTTGAAACAATTTCCAATCATACTGAACAGCAACAGCAATTAAAGTCCTAACAGTAGTCATTTTAACAACAGGAGCAAATGTCTCATCAAAATCAATTCCTTCAGTTTGACTATACCCTTTAGCCACCAATCTGGCTTTGTACCTTTCTATCTCACCATTAGATTTATATTTAATCTTATAAACCACTTACACCCAATAGCTTTTCTATCTTTTGGCAAATCAGTGATAATCCAAGTCTTATTTCTATTTAATGCTTCAATTTCATTGTTCATAGCATTTACCCAGTTTATATCTTGACAAGCTTCACTATAAGATCTAGGTTCAACACTTTTATCAAGTAAAGACAGGAAAGAGACATTATCAGCAGACAGATTCAGATTGGTAAAGTTAACATATCGATTCACACCATATTTAACTTTTCCTTCAACAATATAGTCACTAAACTTAGAAGGTAAAGAACCCACCCTTCCTGATTTACGAGAAGAACCTAGATCTATTGCCTCAGTGCCCTCAGGGATTGCATCAAATGATGCACTATCCTTTTCCGCATCTGGACTACCAGCGGTTAAGTCATGATTTTCCTCAACTAGGTTTCTACTATGAATCAAGGAATCAGCAGTGGGTCTAGAAGGACTGACATTAACAGCAGAGCTATGCTCAGTATCTGTCCTAAGCCTGCTGTCCTGGTCTCCTAATGAACCACACACATGTTCCTCAGGGAGAGGAACCTGACTCAACATTATCATCAGAGGAAACCCTAGGAAAAACACGTGACACCCTGGCCTGGAAGACCATTGGAATCCATTAATCTTCCCTTCATCATCGGGCAAAACATTGTTTTCAGAGTTATGGGTGTCAAAACAAGCATCAAAAAAATTTAAATGAGTTACTTCAGATGATGTAGTTTCAGCTTGTTTTTCTTTTAATGGAAAACAATTTTCAAAGAATTTAACATCACGAGAAAAAAATATGGAATTATCATCTAAAGACAAAAGTTTATATCCTTTTTTTCAAAAGAATAACCTATAAAGACACACTTAACAGACCTTGAATCAAACTTGTGATTAGGATTTAAGTTTGCAGCAAAAGTAAGACACCCAAAATCTGAGATGCAAAAGAGAAGGTTTTTTATGAAGCAACAGTTCAAAAGGCGATTTCCCGTTTAAAACCGAGGAAGGAGTCCTGTTAATCAAGTAAGTTGCAGTCAAAATACATTCAGACCAAAGTTTAAGGGAAATGTTACTTTGAAACAGTAAAGACCTGGCCACATTCAACAAGTGCCTATGTTTTCGCTCAACAATACCATTTTGTTGAGGAGTGTAGGCACATGAAGTCTGATGTAGAATACCACTAGTTTTTAGAAAGGAGTCAAATTGATTATTAACAAACTCAGTACCATTATCAGTTCTTAAACATTTTATGTTGAAACCAAACTGATTTTTAAGAAGTTTCACAAAACACTGAAAATTGTAAAACACTTCATCTTTAGATTTTAACAAGTAAACCCAGACAGCTCTAGAGTAATCATCCACAATAGTTAAAAATATCGATGTCCTTGCCTACTAGTAACTTTAAAAGGTCCCCATAGGTCAAGGTGAATAAGTTCACCAACAAGAAGTGATTTATGATCACTACTTGAAAAAGATTTTCTAGTTTGTTTAGCACGTTGACAAACTTCACAAGGCATATTGGAGTCAATTTCCCTAATTTGAAGATCATGACTCAAAGTTTTTAACACTTGAAAAGAAGGATGACCCATTCTAGAGTGCCACAACTTTACATCAGATTGGTCAGACTTAACACTGTTTCTACACACAAAATCATCAGACTCAGGGTGTTCAAAGTAATACAGGCCATTCACCTGTTTACCAGTCAGAAGAACCTTCGTCCGAGCGAAGTCCTGAATCCAACATTTAAACTCATCAAACCAACATCCAAGCTTATTATCTCTAGCAAGTTTATACACAGATAGGAGATTGACACTATATTCAGGGACCACCAACACATCAACAAGAATTACATTGTTAGAGAGTTTAAGTTTCCCTATTGATTTTATGACAGTTTTAGTTCCATTTGGATGACCAACAGTCATATTGTAACCAGACACATCAACTAAGTCAAACATAGACACTTCAGACAAAACCATGTGTTGATTTGCCCCAGAGTCAATAATCCATCCCCTATTATATGTGGAGTCAGGTTTAGAAACACCACAGAAAAAATTACAGTTACCATCGAAGACAGTACCTGCCATATTTGAGATCCCTTGATCTCCAACAGTGTTATTACCGAGAAGAGACATAAGTTTGGCATATTGATCAGCAGATAACTGAAAAGACTCTCCTTTACTATCAGAGGAATCACACACAACATTGTTAGATTTAGGTTTATTTCCTGAGACTTTCCCTTTGTAATTCGCTGGATACCCAATTATTTCAAAACATTTTTCAATTGTGTGACCATTTTTATTACAGTTGGAGCATTTCATAGAGGAACCTTTTTGAAAACCTTTTTTATGTTCCCAGTTTTAGCCACAAAAGCAGCAGGTTGAGATGGGCTTGAAGAAGAAACCTCTCTATGAGACTCCTCACTGGATATAAGAGCAAAGGCATTTTTAACAGAAGGCAATGGTTCTTTGGACAGAATGGAAGATCTCAGAGGTAGGTATTTCTCATCAAGACCCATCAAAAATTGCATCAATCTCAGATTTTGATTATATTTAGACACTTTTTCAGCAGCAGCACATGTACATTTAGGTAAGTCAGTTAAAATATCCAGTTGTCTCCACATTGAAGACAACTTATGATAATATTCAGAAATGAATTACCATTTTGCCTTAAACAATTAATTTGTTGATGCAATTTGAAAGTAACAGACCCATCTACTTTTGAATACGTTTCTTTTAATTCAGACCAGACATTAGACGCACGTTTAGAAAACACTTGACCTACAAACAGTTCCTCAGAAATAGAATTGAGTATCCAAGACAGAACTACAGAGTTACATCTCTCCCATTGTCTACCAAGGACTTCATCAGTAGTAGACTTGACACAAGAACCATCAACAAAACCAAATTTATTTTTGACATTAAGAGCGAGTTCCATGGCATTAGCCCAAACATTATAATTGTCCGTACCTTTCAGTTTTATGGACACAATAGTCAAAGATCCAGTATCACTAGCATGTAAGTATAGAGGATCACCAAAATCAAGACTACTAATCAGAGTAGGAGAAGGCGCAGGGTTAACAACAGCCATAATAGAGACAAAACAAATTATACACACCCAACAGGAGAAAGAAACTAAACAGCAAGGATCACACAAGCACACAACCTGCGAAACTCCTTCAGGAACCAGATACCCGGTCAATTGATTGACTGGCCAAGTATGAAAAGGAGGAGCAGGTACAGATGACAAACAAAAACACACCCCAAGCACTCAAAGCAAGATAAGATCAATAACTCATATAACAATGCAACATTACTGGTCCATCTAGCCCAGTCCAAGAATGCCTAAACAGAGAAACAGATATACTAATGCAAATGAGAGCAAGGGAAAGAAGATCCTTACAGTCGGTCCAATAGTATGAGAATACCAGAATACCAAGATGATACCCAAGATACACAGCGGAATATGAACTTTTGATTTGCGGAAGACTAACAGGCACAGCTTCAACAGAATAGCCTTCACTTAGGGCTATTCAACCTTGAGAGGCACGCCAGAGACACGAACAGTCACCCGCACACTAGGGTTGCTGAAACCCTAGAACGATGCACAAGACTTCACCAAGATTCACCCCAAACTTCAGAACTCTCCCAACACAAGAGAAGGAGGAATCAACAAAGGTGAAGAAACCCCAATAATGAGAACCCAGCCCAGAAACCCTAGATGATCAATTTTTCAAAAAATATGAATCAACAGAGCGATAATCGAGAGCACATGGCTCTGATACCATGTAAACTTTCTGGATTCAAATATTGGTATCAACAACAACAATAAGAGATGATTAAACAAAAAACTCTTATCAATAGTAAAAATGAACAATCAATCAAGAATCAGAACATTACAACTTCAAATATGAAAACTACCAATCTGACTAACTAGACAAGCAACGATGAGTTGCTTGACATCACAGATTGGAAAGAAGATCTATATTGAAGATGATGAAACTCTTGATCTCAAACGAGAAGAAAACCCTAGATGACGTTTCGTTCTTAACAAGAAAGAGACGATGAAACAATATAAAGGAGCATCACTTCGGACACACAGCATCAGTCCATCCACTTTAGAGAAAATCAACAAGCAGCCCTTCCACAATAAGAATTTACAGAATGCACCCTCGAACAATAACCAAACACAAAACAAACAAAAGAAACAATAAGAATTGAATTGAAGTAATATTCAATATAAAATTTAACAGATGTCTAGTCTGATAAAAATCAGACATTGTATCATGTAATACTCAAAATAAAGTAGGGTATTTATTTAGTGACACATGACATTATATTTAGTTTTGTGTTTGTGTCGATGGGTGTACGCATGGATTGCATGAAGACAACTTGTTCGGGTAAGGATCTCGATAGCATAGTTTTGCTAGAGAGAAAACATTGTGACTTTGTCGAGTGATAGAAATGCAAAAGAAATAACACAGTAAGTATGATATCATCAACATATAGGAGTAAATATTTCCATGTGATGTTTGTAAATGAAAAAGGAGTGCTCACATAGAGTGTGACGTAAATCCATGGTGATCCATAAAACGTTGATACCTTACTTGTGACGATTGTGGATATCCTTAGAACGTCTACTTGATGTAAAAGCAGGTGTGGTAAAACCTTCGGGCTTGGGCACGATGTGATCAAGGACCTAAAAGGCTCGACAATGAGGACGAGTTTTGCACAAGAGAGGTATTAACCAATCTTCATCTCTCAAGAGTGATTGAGAATTAAATCTTAAATGTTTTCCATTGTGAAGGTTTGAGGAAGAAGATTGATTTATAGGTTTAGGTTACGCAATCGAAGAAAAATTCGATATATGAGGGATCAAGATAAAGCACGTTAGTTAAATACAAATAATTTTTATTTGTCTTACATTATTTAGGTGTTTACCTATATCAGTTTATGACAACTATGATCATTCGATATTTCATTTTATGAATTGTCTTTGTTCTGTTAGACGACTTATAAAAAACAAGGCATGCGTACCATATTTCCAGACCCTAACCCACCTAACGTAGGTTGGTCTTGCCAAGTATTAATATAATACTAATTATCAATTTAATTTATGCATTATGATTGTACTTTGGGCTGTAGAAGTTGTACTCTTAATTATCATTTGGTCAACTAAATCTTAAGTATTGTGTCAACCTTTTAAAGTAATTTGTATATTATGCATATTCTATTACTAACATCTATGTACATCTTTTTATGCACATAGTACAACCATTTAATTATATTAAAATTTTATTTTTATCTCAATACTTATATACTTTTTATAATTTAACCCCTATAATTTTTTTACTTTTAACTTTATTCCCATATACGTTTCATCTTTTACAATTTTTTCGTCTTACATTTTGATCTAAAATTTAAGTGTTACGCGTCGTAAGTGCACGTGTCGTTCGACGTTGTTACGTATTTTTCTCCATTTAACGACCCCGTCACAATGTGTAGTTTTAGACCAACTTACTTATTATTTATAATGTTTTACGTTTCACGTGTGTGATTTAACATTTTTATTTCTACTTTTTGTTCGGTTTTATTTTTTTCCTTTTATTTCTTTTTTTATACGAGATTTTCTGGTGTTGATGGTTGGTGACAATAGCGTGACATTTGTGGTACTTGGTACAGTTTTATGCCCCCGCAACATCGCGGGGGTTTTAATACTAGTTTAAACTAATTACATCTGCATGTATTCCTTTTTATGCGATAATTTTATATACTTTGAAATATATATATATTATATCCTAACTTTTCCCAAAACCAAATTCTAAAATTATATACATGTTAAACTTTTCATATGCCATATTGCCACCTAATCAATATTATATTACTTTTTATCAAGACTAACATCAATAAAATAATGGAAATATAATACACGAACGAATTGAAACTACTACCGCCGCTAATGAAGATTTTAAGAAACATAAATGGATGACAACTCTTAGTAACGCATGTTGCATGTTTTAAGCAACATCAACTCCTTTAGATTTATATGCATGAACACACACATATCAAGCAGACAAGCGGCATCAAATCATTTGGTTTTATATGTATGTACACATATTAATACACATACATATGTATTATAATATTATTTGTAGATCAACTTTATTTATGATTACTTTTATTTGAAAATGGAGATCATCAAACATATGACAAACTCAAAATCATTCTCTTGGTGGCCCCAATGAATTTGTTCTCCAATTATTATATCCTTGTGTAAAAATAGATCTAAACAAATAAGCCATACATTTCAAATAGCTATTGGTTTGTTGTTCATAAACTGTTCATGGTTATGAGACAACAATATTATGTCTCTGAATTTTTCATCGGTAATTTATCATATACTACAAAACCGAGCATATCCCATCTAGGTGAGTCTATTTTATTCATACATTTTTCCTAGGTTTTATCATAGTCAAAAATTTTCTAAACAGTTTCATCTTTTATGGTACACTTTTTTAGAGTTAATTTTTTAAAATATTTATGTCATATATATATTAAAAAAAATCTTCTATAAGATTAATTTATTACACACCCTATATAAACTGCCAGTTATATAACACTACAGATCAAATGACTATATATAGCGACGAACAATTCCATCAGTAATCACTAGTATAGGTAGAAGTCATCGGCAATTCGTATGTAAAGGCTCATGGAAAACAAGGTGTGGCTAAAGACTTTACCTACGGATCACCGCCCACACAGAGTTGTTAGAATAGTGGCGAGTATCACCAACATATCACTTATGATGTATTACTGATGATGTCCTGCGAAATGTCGATGACAAGTGACGCTTTCTTCACAATTATGATGGTTCACCAATGGATAATCCGTCTCAAAATTTAAAGCTACCCCTAGGGAGATGAAAAAAAAGACGTTATGTTGATGAAGGGAATTGAATGAACCATTACATAATGATCACATTCTCTCTAAAACACCAAATTCATCCATCCACCCCCTTTCTCTCTTTTTTTTTTTTTCGTACAATTCCTTCTTTCATCCTTAGTCACTACCACCATCACCACCAGTGGCCGCCGCCAACATCACAGCCACCACTACCATCAACCATTACGGTAACCATTACCAGAAACCAGCAACCACCACCACCGCTCGCTACCACCGACCTCCACCACAACCGGGAACCACCAGTCACCACCACCACCACCACCACCATCACCATTGGCCGCAACCCACCACCACCAGGAACCACCGACTGCCACCACCATCAGGAATCACCACCACCCACCGCCACCATAACTGACAACCAACTAACGATAACCACTGGCCAACACCACCAACCACCACCGGCCACCACCACCGGTTATCACCATCATAATCACTTTTGAATTTTATTTTTTTATTTTTTCCTACCTAACAAACAACACAAAGTAGTAATTAAATTCATTCTCAGAGGTAACCAAATTGAACAATGAATATAGTGATTCATTTTATTTCTTTGTCCATTTCATTGTCTCATCCATACCATTTTTCATCCATTCCATTATCATATACCAAACACACCCTTTGACTCCATCACTGATCACTACGATTGTTTAAAATTATTTTTAACTTTTCTTTTTTTTTTTGGATTTTCTCTAACATATTGGTGACACACATCTAACAAATTAAATTTTAAAATTAATTTTAATTTTGTTTTTTAAGGTTTGACTGAAGTAAACATTTTCCTTCAAAAGATTAAAATATCAATTTATATACAAAAGTTTCATATGTTATTTCAATTTCACTCTAAAGTTTCATTATTATGGATAGAGTTGAAATAACTTTTAAAACTTTTGGATGTAAATGTAATTTTTTACTATTTGATAGAAAAATGAATATTTTTAACAAATTCAGAAAGTAAAATCGTAGTTAACTCTAAGTTTATACTTAAATTTTAATAGATCAGGCAGTGATCGTCATTTGTCATCCTAATAAAATGTATAGCATCATGATATTATCAATTATGAATAAATCAGCAGTCAGAAAGAGTTGGCTATGTTTGGTGGACCAGGGAGTAGTGATTGTGGGGGTGGTTATTTAATGGGACATATTTTAGGGGTGGCCCTTGGCATGAAGTTTTTGTCAATTTTAGGGTGTCATCGATCTTAACCTTCTTGTAAGGTTTGTTACTAATCAAATCAAGGAAACCACCACATTATGAATGAAATAATTTAAAAGATATATTATTTAGATTCACATCTTCTAACACTTTACATGCTTGAATTAATGGCTTGGGACATGAGAGATAAATACATTATTCTAATTTTCGATGAAACGTAAGTGCGAAATTTGTTAATATTAGGGGTAACTTTGTAATAGTAACCAACTTTAAAAAGTGTTTCAATTAGGTAACTTAAGTTTTAAAAGTGTTCTAATTAAATCACCTAATTTTCATATTTTATATAAATTAGAAGTCTTAACATGTTTTTTAGCATGTTATACTTTTTGTTTCAATTAAAAAATATTTTTTCTATCTGTTGATGTTGATATGGAACGTTGATGTAAACTTTAGGTATTTTTTATTTTTTTATAATTAACATGTTTTTTTATTTTTTAATATAATTTTATATATTGAAATTCTGACCCACACGTCTTCTCCATCGTTACTTTCTTGACATTAGAAATTTGATGATGACTCGATTTGATCGTTTAGGGGTCCAATTTGAGAAAAGTATGCAAAAGTGACTAAATTGAATACTTTCGAAACTTAGTTACTATTTTTTGACATTTTATGGCTGAGAATTTCTGATATAAATCCGGTAACAAGAGACAACATGACATGTAGTTAACATGTTTCGCGTATAAGTTTAACAAGTTTTATGTCATTAACATGTCAACACGTTAAGAGATGATATAAAGGTTAACACTTGGTAACATGTTAAACACAATAATATATGTTTAAATCTATTTATACTTTATCTTATATGTGTGTGTGTTGTTTATCACAGTTGACTTTATAAACCTACCATTTGACAAGCCGCTTCCATCAAGTACGACCACAACAATACCACTAACCGAGTCTCACGTCTCCGCCTTCTAACATGCCTGTTTATATTAGGTTATTTGTTAATTAAGGTTTTTATTGACTTCTGTGTTAGTTATCTCAAGGATTATCATGTTAAGGATTATGTATTATTTACAATTTTTGATGGCATTTGGTAACTTTTTTATCTACTAAATATGTGATTTTTATCGTGTTCTTTAACAGGTCTTATTATATAACATTTTTCTAAATAGCTTCGTGTTTGTGTTTGAAAAAAATGGCAGGATTATTTATCGTGTTATTTTCGTGATAACGCTTCTCGTGTTCGTATCTTATTGTATACCAACCTTAAATATTATTATTATTTCTGGAAATGTTTAGTTATGACAAAACAAGATTGATCGGCTATTTTGAAAATGTTTAGTCATGAAAAAGCCTAAAAGGCGATGTCTATTTCGATAACTTCAAGGGTCGAAACTTTTTTGATGAAATTCTAAAATAATTAAGGGTAGGGGCCGCCCTGAGGGGGGCCGGATGAGCGACCGCCCAGGGCCAGATCGTCTCAGGGGTCCGAAATTTTTTTAAAAAATTTATATGTTATATATACTTATGTTTTTTCTTTTAAAACTGTATATATAAACTATTAATAAATCCCACTACAAATCCAATAACATTATGATTATTTTAGCTTATTAAACTTTACCTAAGAGTCCATTAACGTTTTAAATAATTTTACCCAATAACATGTACCTAATTTAATATAATAATATCAAAAACATTAATACAGCCTCTTGATTTGCTTATTGATTTAATTAAATCATTTTGTTACAATAACTTCGTTTTATTTATTGTTATAACATTTATCATCATATTATAATTTTTTAATATACAAGTTAATTGTTTTCGACTTTTTATATGAAGTATCATAGGGTCCCAAATTCTGTTCTCGCCCCGGGCCGAGAGCCTCTTGATTCTCGGGACAGGCCCTGAGTAGGGGTTCCTTTCATTGACTCAACGATGACTTTGGAACAAACAAGATTCATTGAGTGTACATTAATCGGTTAAAACGAAAAGTTGATGATACTTAGAGCATTGATAACACAATTTTCGGGTAAAAATTTATAGATTGTTCAATTAGGACAGATTTGTGTGCTAGCTCTACCTACAAGAGGGTCAAATACCTTTTTAATTTGCAAGTATCGAAAGGTAGAGCATACAAATCCGTACTAGTGGAACAATACTATTTCTATGATATTATCATGAAATTTTACGATATATAGTCTTTCGATTATGAGTTGCATCACTAAATTTTATTCTTATCTTCTTTAATCTGAGCTAGATGTCACATTTTCCACTAAAAAATCTTTAGTATAAGATGTGTTAAATGTAGATAAGAAGGCATTAATTTGAGTCTTACTCAGAAATGTTTTGAGCTAGTTAGTTAGTTTTTCTAATTGTGGGTTTTTTCTGAGGGTTAGAGGTGCGATCTCAATAAATAAACAAATAGACGTAACTAAAATAACACATATTCTCTAAAACAAAGTAGTACATTAACCGTTAAAAAAGGACAGAATAGAAGGCGATATCTATTGACAAATTTGCAGTCACATCACACGTGGTGGCATATAGTATTGACTAGAGTCGCATAAAGAGTGGATGGTCAATTAAACATATATATTGGGGAACGAGGGGAGATATCAGATAAGCAACAAGTGACGTTTTGAGTAGATTTTGTTTCTAATTTCCAATTACATCCGTCTAATCACATCTTTATTTAATTTGGTGTTCTTATCCATATTTTCCTTGTCTTTCTATGTAAAGAGTGTGAGGATGACGGTTATTATAATTTCCAAATTGATTTTTTTTCATGTTAAGAATAAATAGTATTCATGATATTTATTCTAGAATGAGGTATTTGCTTCGGTATTTAAATAAAATATGGTTTTATATGTGCTGTTATAATGGTATATACACATCATCGTTACCCATAGTTCTTTCACGCGTCATGCATGGACAATTTAAAGCATTCATGCTAACTTTCATATCGTCTACTCATATTTAATTAAAAGTAATATTTTTTTCTTTTCTCTTTCAATTAAATAATAATTTTTATATGTTTATTAATACAAAATAAAGTGTTCCATTAATAATGTTTTGTCAAGTTACATCAAAATAGAAGGTAGACGGGCAACAAGCTGCGCCGCCACCCCTTTCTGAATAGCAAATCCTAACCTTCCAAAAACAAATCCTGCCTCCCCGGGGTTGAGCAATGGTTGTCTATGACCCGTTGGACCCTGGTCAAAAAGTTGATAGCTTCTGGCGCTAGGGAGCCAAATGTATCAAAGGCAAAGGGACAAAAGCGTGCTGGTTCTCTGCGCAAGCTTTAGCATGTTTATCCACTTCTTTGATTCTGTCTTTCTTGCCGCTTGACCAGCTACAAAACCGTTTTCCCGTAAACCAACCAAAGGGGAAACCCCTGTGAGGTCCACACAAGCATGTTTGCCCCCAGCCCAGCCAAAGACGAGCAGATCCGCTGGTCGCAAAGTAGACCTCCCCTCTATAGGGTCCGTGAGGAAATTCACAGGGGCTTCTTTCTTAGCAGAAATCCCAGCTCTTCTTAGGATGTCCCCCAAAACATCTCGTACCCAGTCATGCCGATATTTGAACCCAGGTAGATCTTTACAGTGAAGGGCGTGCTCCTCATATTTATCCATACAAGCTTTACGACATATCGGACATGTTTCATCTTCCGGGTACATAGGGATCATCAACCGGTATTTGAGAATTGCTCTATATTCTACTGGAGACATGCACTGTCCCAACCCTTCAATCGGGATAACGGTCAAAAAGTCCTGAGCATGGGGGCCCTTCAGGCACTCAAACACCGCCTTTTGGCGGGATGACAAAGAAAAAACTTCTCCCAGGCTTTGAGCGATTTTGCTAAACAGAGCATTCGCCAAAGTTGTTTGTGGCTTCGAGGGGGCGGTGTCCTTATTAGAGAAACCGCCAATATCCAAGTCTGGGAGAAGGACATATAAGCGTTCAAGCGCCTGCTGATAGTCCGGGTCAAGCCCGAAGACCCCACTGTTTCGAAGGATATGATCTTGTAGTTCCCAAGACTGAGCTCTAGAGGCCACAAAAGCATAAGCCCCAACATCTCGAGCTGAAAGGAGTCCCAAACCACCGAGACGCATTGGCAAAGATGCCAAACGCCATTGGAGATCACCAAAAAAAGGGCCACCACCCACGACAATGTCTTCTATAGCCTCCCTGAGACCATCATCGAACCGAGATACCGATCCTCCATCACATCCCCCGCACATCAATGGACAAGATAAATATGAGGATTGCATCGTGTTTTTCAAATATGAAGAAACACGATATAATCTTCATATATTTTCTCTCTCATTCACTCATATCATTACCCATAATATAAGGCACACATTCAGATAAAAATAAAAAATCTAATGTGAGTGCTCTTAAATAAAATACACTATTGTAATATTGTATTGGTTTAAAGTATAATTGTAACTAGTTTGAGGAACAATTATAATTAGACATGTAGACTCGTAATTATAATCAGCATCTCATCATAATTAAAACCTGTCATATCTTTTTAAGAAAAATTTAATATAACTATATATTCTTCTTTAAAAATCTAAAAACATCAATTTAGATTTAAAATTTTCATCAGTTGTTTTAGTTTAGATATAAAAGTTTATTAGTTATTTCAATTTCAAAAAAAAACATGAAACTTATAAATTGAATTCGAAACAAATAATGAAACTTTTATACTGAAATTTGATGTTTTTAATTTTATTTAAAAGAAATTGTTATTTTTCTTAATTTCATAAAGCAGAGTAAAACTTAACTCTTTATAATTAAGATATTAAAACCGCGCGTTGCCACGGATTTCTTTGGGTTTAAAGTATTTTTTCTGAAACTTTGATCATTGTGTTGACGTAGGTGAAAAGGACACTGTTAAATAATGAAAAATTTAACGTTTCGTCATACAAAAAAAAGATCTCACCAATTATATATCAAATATATTTGTAACCATAACCACTTATAAGTACATAAAAACACAATAATCATATAATGCATTTATACGTGATGCTTGACAGGTTTAATGGAAAAGAGAAAGAGAGCGAGTAAAAAGTTATGCGGTTGTCTTACGTATCACAATTAAAGCAAAACGATACAATTCTTTATATTTACGTGTACTGCTCAAAACCTTGATTGTTGGCGCAATGTTTGAAGCAAATTATTAACTACCTTTTCAATTTTAAACCCACGTTAAACATAGCGGAAATTTAAATATATAAATTATTATTTTATTATATTAGCCGGATCTCAAAAACACTAAACACAGTGAAATCTTCTTTGAAGTCCACTAACAAAGCACATATACACTCTCACTTTGCAATGCTCGGTCACCATCACCACCCATCTCCAACCTCTTGCAATATCCGGTCAGCACCACACCCATCTCCAACCGGCGTATGTCTGTAACAAAAATTACATCATGGTCATCGGTATGACGGTATGTCTGTAACAAAAATCATCCAAATCACGTTGTGTGAATCAAAATTTATTTAAATATCGATTTTTTTTATTTTACTTGAACTCACATCTTTTATTCTAAGTGTTACAAGATGTTTTGTCTCTACTACTATTAAGTCACAAATCATAATGTATGATTCTCATATATGGAGACCTTTATATATATATATAGTATATAGTATATATATATATATAGATATATATATATATATATTATATATAGTATATATAGTATACATAGATATATATATATATACATAGATATATATATATATATACACCTATATATATATATATAGATATATATATATCTTATCTCTAGATCTCTCCTCTCCTCTCTCTCTCTTCTCTCTCTCTCCTCTCTCTCTCTCTTCTCTCTCTATCTCTCTTCTCTATATCTCTCTTCTCTCCTATCTCTATCTCCATCTATCTATCTCTACATCTCTATCTACATCTCTGTATATCTCTACCTCTCTGTATATATATATCTATATATCATATATGTATCTAATTATCCTATATGTCTATATTATATATATATCCAATATGTATTCTCTCTATCTCTGTGTCTCTCTGTCTCTCTCTCTGTATCTCTCTATATCTGTCTCTCTATTTGGAAAAATGATTTGTGAAAAAAGTTATGAACGTTTTAAAAAAGGGGGGAAATGGCATGTGATTTGCATGTGATCAAGAATGAGTGGATCATATTGTTTCCTAGAGTTCTCACAGAAAAAGTGAGTTCTCATTTGAACCCTCCCCTATATATATATATATATATATATATATATATATATATATATATAATATATATATATATATATATATATATAGTATATATATATATATATATATATATAGAGAGAGATTCGATATATATATAGATATCTAGATATATCTCTAGATATCTCTCTATATATCTCTATATATCTATATCTATATATATATCTATCTCTATCTCTATATCTATCTATATCTTCTATCTCTCTATCTCTATATATATCTATCTGTATATTCTCTCTCTATATCTCTCTATCTGTCTCTCTATGTCTGTCTATTCTATCTCTGTATCTCTCTATCTGTCTGTATCTATCTATATCTATATGTATGTATATATATATATATATAATATTGCCATTTTAAATTAAAAGTTTCATAAAACATGATATGATTATCACATGGATAGTATAAATAAGGTAACAATAGATAAAGTTGATAATAGTACATACAAAACTGAAATGGACCAAAGTTGACCCAAGGAAGAAGATATCAGTGATCCAGAGTAGGTTGCAAATTGGAACCTTCGAGCCTTCAAAGTGGACCAATTAGGTAATTACATACTCTAATCGAAATTTATCGTCCAAATAAAATTATTCAAAACAACTTTTTGTTTTTAAAAGCAAAAATAATTTAACTCTAAAAAATATCTACATTACATGTGTCGTAAATAATCTAACTAAAGTTGCATATAAAAACATTTAATTCGTAATATTTCTGTTTTGAAGATGAACTAGCTTTGCTTTTTAAAATTTCCAGTCACGTTACACATGTTATAGATCTAGTTGTTATTATTCCTATTATATTTTTGTTACTATTACAAGAACATACTTTATTATTGTTATTGTTGTATTATCATTACTACTACTATTTTTAGTACTATTATAAGACCATACTTTGGTCAAAAAGCATACTTCAACTACCAATAATTTAAACAAGAATTAGGACTATATCCGTTCATAAATTAGATTTATTACACTTAGCAACGTAATGTAAGTCGCATAAACTTTTTTATAGATTGTTTGAATTTTAAATCACTTACTAGCAGGATACTAACAGGATAAAAACAAATACAAGTTACATAAACTAGTGAATACATGATTTGAAAGTGATTTATCTATAAGCTTGTGTTTGAGGAAACAACATGAACGCACCTAGGATTAATAGTCCTTTAGTGATAAAAAGACCAAACTATCATATACTTAACAGAAAACTTAACGATAGTTAGTCTAAATGACGAAATCTATTACAAAAATGTTAACGTAAAAGATATTTAGAGTACTTTTTACAGATATAGGATGATACATTTAACTTTATATAATTTAAAGAGCGTTTTCTATAAATTTTATCCTTAAATAATGATAATAATATAATAATAGTTATAAGAAGTATAAGAAAACCCTAAAAGTAGTCCATCCCTACAACCACTTTTATATGTGATATTCCTTGTGATATTCAACAATCTCCAAATTTAGTATGTGATATTCCTTGTCTATGCGTGCTCGTGAATTGATTGATCATAATGTGATTATGCACCGGTCATGAATGTGACAATTCCCTACTATCTTGCAAACTATCTTCTAGATGTTACGCTATATCGTAAAAATCACGCTAGATTGTCTAACTATGCAATGGGGATTGATTTAGGTAAGGGTGTAAACGAGTCGAGCCAAGCTCGAGCTCGCTAAGGCTCAAGCTTGGCTCCTTTATCATTAAATTATAAAATTTTAATTTTTTATAATTATTTTTAATCATATTTATTATATATAACATAATATATATTACCTAATTAATTTTATCATAATTTTATCTATAATATATATATATACACACATATATATATATATATATATATATATATATATATATATATATATATATATATATATATATTAATATGTTAAGATATTATATAAACAAAAAGCTCGTTTATGCTCGCGATCCGGCTGGAGCTCGATATGAAGCTTGGGCTCGAGCTCGTTTAGTAAACGAGCGGGCTCAAGCTCGTTTAAACTCGGCTCGATTCGAGCTTTTTTCAAGACGATCCCGAGCAGCTTGCGAGCCGGCTTGACTCGTTTACACCCGTAAATTTAGAAAATACGAGGAGGTTGTGTTTCAAAGGTAATACAAGGGTGTAAACTAGCAAAGTGAAACTCTTTGGTCGTCTAAGATTCAGCTCTAACTCATTTCATTTAAAATGGATTGACCTCGACTCATTTAAAGATATTCGTAAAACTTAAGCTCGGCTCTTAAATATTTTCACGATCTTGAGTTCGGCTCGTTTATTGATTGTCATTTTTTATGTATATATATATTTATCTAATTATATATGTATGTGTATAACATATTCCATACTTTTGTTTACCTATTATAATCATACAAGTATAAATTATTTATATACAAGTAATAGGATGAATTAGACTCGTAAGCCTAATCAAACTATATATACGAAGCTTAAGTTCGTGCTCATACACATAGAAATATTAGATTTTGGATGTTCAGTGTGACAAATAAAAATGAATCCCTTTAATTAATAAACTTATATATACAGGGTTGAAAAGTAGTGTTATGGTGCTAAATCGTCGGGTGCAAATAAATGAGGCGCAAATAATTAGGTGTAACTGACGAAGTTAATATCGTTAGTTTAATTACAACCTAAATAAGATAGAAATTTTTATTTCATGAACTTAATTCTGATCAATTGGGTTAATCAGCCCCCTTGAAGAACATGTTATTAGGTTTTAAGATGTTGTTTTTAATTTATTTAACTCTCTAACGCTTATGAATAGTAATAAGTATATCATATTTTTAAATATGTTAATTGCATGATACCTAAACGATGAAGCGAGAGAAAAATTTAGGCTCCCTTAAATATAGGTTGTGAACGGTCGTTTGCCTGGCACACCCTTCAAAGTCAAGAGTGAGATAAACTAACGATACCTATTTTAGACCAGTTTGAATCAAGCTTTTAATAAACTAATCTCATATCCTTCTACTCTAATAAAAAGATAATTATGGAGGACACGTGGCAACACCACATTCATTCTTATAAAAATTTTCTCGCTTCTCTCTACTATTAAATAACTAGCTTTAGTGAACTTATGTATTACACGGGTTGAATAAATAAAGCATTAAATATAATAAAAATTTATTAATTATTAAATAATATGTGATTTAAATTATGTATGAGTAAGTACTATAAGTAATAAAATAATGATATAAATTTTTAAAAATTTATTTTTATACTTCCTTTGTTTTTACTAAAAAATAAATCAACATTTCGTTTCAAATGAAAACACATTTAAAAAAATATCATTTTTAAAATATTTCATGTTTTAAAAAGAGTATGATGTATGTTCTAGAAAATTTTCTTTTTATAAAAATTTATTTCTCTAGAAATAAACATTAATAAAAAGATCTATTTCTTAATCTTTTTAAAATAGCTTATAATCAAAAAATAGAATTAAATAATATAATTAGTAATTAATTGAGTTATTTAATAGGATAGAGAAGCGGAAAAATTTTTTTAAGAGTGAATGTAGTGTTGTCATGTGACATCTCTAGTTATCATTTATGTCATGTGGCATCCCTAGTTACCATTTTATTATAATAAGAAGATTAACTTAAATACTAATAATATTATTTAAGTCGTTTTTAGATTAAAAATAGTTTTCTAAGAAATTAAGAAAGAAATCTTTTTATTAATGTTATTTCTAAAGAAATAAATTTTTATAAAATATTCCTAAAACATCAAACTTATTTGAAAATATGAAATGTTATAAATTTAGTGTTTCTAAAAAGTAATTTTTTTATAAACCAAAAATAATTAAAAATGAGAGAATTATAAGGATATTTATAAAAATGACACTTTTTCAAACAAATAATTTGATTTTTATTTAAAAAATTATAAAGTTGATATCATCGTTTTATTAATTATCGTTTTTACTCCTACGTAATTTAAATCATATTATCTTATAATATTTATTAAGTAAAATTTTTTATATTTAATATTATATTTATTTAACTCGTGTAATACACTGTTTTACTAAAACTAGTAGCTTATAAAACTATTCGTATAATTAGGCCCATAAAACATAAATGTTAGGGTAAGAAAATATTTAGTTATATATATAAAATATAAAAGGTTTTAAAAAATAAATTAAAATTCTAAAGCACCAAGAAGCCATTTTTTGAGTGCGTAGAGTCATCTGAGCGAGTATTCTCTCCGCTAAGAAAACTCTGCCAACATTCTCTTTCCACATTATTCCAATTATTCCATCTACTCTCATTCTTTTTGCTAAAAAAAACAAATACTCGCTTATTTTTTACAATATAATTATGGAAATTCAACTTTTAAATTAAAATAGAGTTTATGTTTGATATCATATATAACTTAAAATAAATAAAAAATATCTAATTACTAGAGTGAAGTATATAATTTATTTGAATTTGAACAAAACAAGATAAACTTGCATTTTAATTTAAACTTACAATAATTAAATCATCGTGAATTATATGCTTACTTAATTTATTTTCACAAAACATATAGAATCCTAAATTTACTTAAAAATCTAAGTATCATAATGACCTTTCGTGGGTGTTCCTTCGGCAATCATTTCGTCGGGTCAGTGATACTATCATGGTAACAACCATTAATCGTTTATGTAACGATGATTTCTTAGTAAATTCTTCTGATAATCAGCGGAAATTTGTATTACACATACCATGTATTCCAAAGAAGTATCACCGACGTAATATTACTAATGAGACTCACCTTCACCGATGAATTTTTCCGTTGTATAGTGGTAGTTGATGCTTACTATAGCTAGCATTTTTATAGTAAGTTTCAAAATCAATAAAAGAATACACCCTTTAATATATACATATATACATTTACATAAATAATAAATGAAGATATGTGTGTTTTAAGCAATTCTAGACTTGTAGTTCCAGCATTGACATATATATCCTACATATGTCACAACTCACTCTCACTTAGATGCTCTGCAAAATGTTCCAACTACCTCTCTTTCTTTCATTCTCTTTACTGTCTTTCATCTTCTTCACTCAATCAGTATCAGCCACAATTCCCCTCATCTATGGCGGATGTTCGCAGGCCCGCTTCACCACGGGCACGCCCTACGAGTTGAACGTCAACTCGCTCTTCACGTCTTTAGTTAACTCAGCTTCGGTATCGAACTTCAACAACTTCACCATCTCCCCTTCTGGATATGGGCAAGCCAACAACGTCGTTTATGGCTTGTTCCAGTGCGAAGGCGACCTTAGCAACTCTGATTGTCGCGCCTGTGTGGCTGGCGCAGTGAGTCAGCTGAGGACAATATGTCCTCAGGGGACTGGTGGGGTCATACAGTTACAAGGATGTTTTGTGAAGTATGATAATACATCGTTTTTTGGGTTTGAAGATGTTTCTGAGATGTCAAAGAGGTGTGGCCCGTCGATTGGTTATAATTCTGATGCTTTGAACCGTCGAGACGCCGCATTGGTGTATCTGACAGCTGCTAACGGACAGTACTTTCGCAGTGGTGGGTCCGGGAGCGTGCAAGGTGTGGCGCAATGCGTGCAAGATTTGAGTGTAAGTGAGTGTCAAGATTGTCTTACGGAGGCAAGTGGACGGTTAAGATCAGAGTGTGAAACGTCGATTTGGGGTGACATGTTTTTAGGAAAATGTTACATCAGATATCTTGATAGGGAACACCACTCTAGAGTTGGTAAGTGGTTGCTCCATTATTTTAGCCGGCCGCAGTCAGTGCTGCCGGCTACTAACATGTGGTTTTTCGTAGTTTTGATTATTATTGAAATTTAATAATTATATATATTTGTAGGTGATGAGGATGTGGATAAAACACTAGCACTCACCATTGGAGTCATAACAGGAGTTATTCTACTCATAGTGTTTCTATCTTCCTTAGGCAAGCTTTGTAACAACAAAGGTACATCTTTTTTTTTTTCTGAAAATTCCAAAAGCTTTATAAAAAACATATAAAAATAATAACTATCAATTCAATGACTTTTTTCCAAAGATTATAAAAACATGGTTAATATAAAATTATAATGTTTTTTTCTCAAATTATTAATGGAACTAGAAAGTACAGATAATCAATTATTATAATGAATAGCACTTTGTTTGTATAGTCAACAAATAACTACTTTGAACTATTCATGCAACCAAACCAATATAAAAATAATTATTAATGATAATTAATAAGACACACTATTGTCAAATTTTAACTACTTCCAACTTGTTATGTAGTTCTTTCTAAGTACTTTATATTTTTTATGCATATACTTGCGTAAATGATTAAAATATTCAATCATGAAGTTACTTTTTAGAAAATTAATATTACGTAACGTGTTAGCTTAACTGATTATGTAATGAAAATATAATATTCATAAATTTTTTAATATATAAATAACGATAAACAATATGTACCTCAAATTTTATGACATACATATCATTTTTCATTTTTGATAAATTTATGTATTCAGAATATTGGATATGTACTTAAGTAGACACAAAGAACGTGTTTATGCTTTTGTTTTTGTTATTATCCTTCTGTAACGCTAATTCATGATCAAATATATCTTAACACGCACACACATATGTATATAACTACATAATCATATATGTTTATATCTAACAATTATGTGTATGATTGTATGTATATGTTTGTGCAGGTGGTAAATAATTAGGAGGTTGTGTATAAATCTGCAAGAAGATTATTGCATTAATCCCTACTCTGTGAGCACATATATCTCCTGTTATTTTTGTGAAAAATTGCTGGTGTTCTAGAAGGAAGAAAGTAGAGGGATTCCTCCAAAAACTTCAACTTTTGTACTTTTATCACATCATTTTCTAACTATTTTGTGTGGATCAGAATGTAATTTTACCAATTATTGTGAATATTAATTGCATGTGGAATAGTTGCTAAATGTGTGTTGTACCATTCTCAACCTTTCCTTAGATTCTCCTCTATCTTCATCTTCACTTTCACGAATATGTTTGACGGTCTTATATGCCTATTGGTCGGACAGTTAAATCAGTTTTAAAACCAGATGATGTTATAGATAGTTTATAATTAGGAAATATATATAATATATATAGATATATATATATATATATATATATATTATATATCTATATATCTATATATATATATATATATATCTCTATATATATATATATATATATATATATATATATATATAATTAAAGTCACTATAGAACATTAAATTATTATAAGAAAAAGAAACAAATCTAAATCGTTTAGGCTTTTTATTAATGATTTATATATTTTAAATTTTACGTTTCTTACATATATGTATGCTTAACTTTTATATAAAAAATATAAATCTAATTTGTTCACATATACTTTAATGTTGTGTTGTTTTCCTATGCATCTGTAACAACTAAACTAAATTTGTTATATTCATTTTCCTTTCAAATTTAGCAGAGAAGTGGGAAACTATAGTCATTTATATTTATATGATTTTCTTTTATTTCTAAATCTTTTACCATTAAAGAAATGAATAATTCTTTTTTTCCCTCATAAATTTGTATTCATCCTTTACTATATGTGTGTAAAACAAATTAAAACAAAATCCAGATTGCTTTATCCTTTTACGTGAATTTACAATGTTAAAAATATAAAGTCTGAAATAACCAAAATAAAATATGAAGCCATTGATAATTTAATGATTTTGGAAAGAAAAAGAAAATTATAAATGTGATCCAACACCGGTCCGTTTCATTGATTCAACCAGTCCGACCCATAACCAGATGGTTTCCGATCCGACTGCCCGACGATCCGATTACGAGAACAGTGCTTTAGGTATGCATGTAATCAGCAAAATATATGACTAATTACCAGAGTAAAACTAAACTAAAATAGATTCTTAATCACGAGTGATGGAGATCAATCATGATTGGTCTAAGTCCGGTCACACATAAAAGTTTTCCAGCGTTGACTGATTAAGACCTGTGCCACGTCATCATAGATCAATTTGTGAAAAAGTTGTATTAAAATTTAAAATAGACAACTAGCTAAACTATAGCAAGAACATGACATGACAGAAATGAATGATAGGACATTGGACTAATCAGGCTTTACTTTGGGCCCATTTGGACTGCAACCCAATCATTGATTTGGATCCTTGTTATCCTAGAGCCATGTATATATTGTAAATATGCATGGGCCTATCTATATAGAGTATAAAGGGACCCCACATCTTATGTGATTTGGGGTTCCGTTAGTGGTTAAGTTGAAAAGATTTTGTCACGTGACTAATATTTAGATACAATTTTTTCTTACCCGAAAATCCTTAAATTGAGTGTGATGGGAGGGGATTCGTTGATGATTAACAAATTATTATACAACCATAATACAACATATTAATTATTCCCAATCCTCCCTTAGCGTCATGACCAGCCCCAGAAGCCAAGCACAACGTCGTGACCATGTCCCAGGTGTAATGGTGATGGGGGCGTGGTTTGTCTGATGTAGCAAAGGATAACGCCCCACGGAGTTATGGTAACACATAAACTTATACCGGTATCATGGAAATATGTTTTACGATATTTGTTATCTGATACTCGAATGACACTATTCATTGAACATTTTAAGATGTGACACAAATTTAAAAATGCTTAGTTAAGAACTATATATTGTACCACTTGATTCTTGTAGTAGTCTGTTCAAATACAAGGTGATCAAAATCTGCATCCTAATTTTCTTGGAGTTATCATTTGTGGTTGATAAATTCTTTTGGTGATAATGAAACTAATGTTAGAATCTATTGATAATCTGCTAATAGATGAATTAGGTAAATCAACTTTCAAAAAGTTATGATTAGAGACTAGTGGAAGCAATATTTGAGAGTTGGTCTATGTATTGTATATATCTATATGGATTGATGACGATAAGACACCCTAAAGAGTAATGAACACTTTAAACAAATTTAATGTATTGTATTAACTTGCATGATGTAAATCTATATTAGAAGGGTTAATTGAAAACTTTGCTCTGAATTAACTTGTATGATTAATCTTAAAACATTGTGTGAGATGAAACTTTACCTTTTTCGTATGATTGCAATTCTTAATATCGCGATATCGGTTTGATGTCGAAAATAAGCAAGTAACCATGCATTATGATGCAACATTATAAATCTACACATGGTCACGTTGATGGCCTTTTGCACTCGTCCCTTTACTGATTAAGACTAGGGATCCAAATTTCAAATATGAGTAGCGACCTACATAACGTCAACATCAACTTATAACAAATGTATATTACAACTTTTATATAGATGCATTTTTTATTATTTAATTGTTAAATATGGGCAATAAAATATTGTATTATAATTATCATACTATATGAGTTTCTCTAGAAAGAATAATAAAGCATATACCATGTTTTTATATGTGTATATGTGATAAAACACTTATACATTCATGCAATGTTAGAAAAACACTTGATTTAAGACATTTTCTAGTACATTCACACATTAAATATAAATGCTTTTATTTACCAGAGAATGTATCATTTGCTAAGTAATTTTAAAGTAAGTTTGCGAAAACTGGATAAAACCAATCAAAAATAGTTGAAATAATATTTTTACATATATACAATATTATGATCTTTTATGTATATGTGTAAATTGGCATGTGTTAAGAACCTACACATGTGACGAATTAGAAACTTGTGTTGGTACATGTGTTTCTTGGAGACAGGCAGATGATTAGTTGAGATTGTTTAGTTGTTGAAGAACATAATTAAGGAGCCTGAGAATGTTAAGTTTAGAAAGATTCGATTGGGAATCCGAAGATTAAAAAGGCGATTGCTGATGTTGCTGGAGGTTTGGATTTGCTAGAATGTATTTGGTTTGTGCTGAAAGAGGAAAACGGGGAGATGTGTGCAGTAAAGGAAGCTACAAGTGAAAAAGTTAAGGTGATTAAACAAGCGGTTTTACTTGCTGGAAGCGCAAAAGATAAAAAATATGCTAGCTACAACCAAAGAGGAGGCTAAGGTGGTGGAGCTAGAGGAGGTGAAAAGTCGAAGACAGGTATCTTTTTATCGTACTTTTTAATGGTTTTGTTGGTATCATAAGTTTTTTACGTTACGAATGTTCTTAGAGGGTTATAGGGACGGCTTGACCTTTTATATATGAAGGCTAACTAGACTAGTATTAAGGAAAATCACACTTGTCAAATTAAGATTATATTCATTTCCAGTTTTTTGTGTCAAATGGTAACTTATGGTGAAAATGAAGTTACAAATTTAGCATTTATTGGAAAATACTAATGAAAAGAATGGAAGATTTATTATGTATGTGGATGGTGGATCATTGTATATTAGATTCTTGTTGCATTAAAACTGTGTTAGGATTCCTAATCATGTTGAAATTTGATAACGGTAACATATCAAGTACGGCAAAATCTTGGTCAACAAAAAAGTATAACACGTTTGATGGTTTTGTTTGTTTGTTTGTTGTTTAAAACAAATTTGTTTGCTAGCAGCATTTTCATATTTATGTTTATTGGGTTATAGTGTTATTATTGCATTTTTGTTTCAATTTTCTTGTTAATATGTTTGATAGGAGATGCAGATCTATTATTGGTTTTTATGGGCGAAGGTTTGTATGGTCCAGGACCCCCCCCCCCACTTCCCTCCCTCTTTTTTCGACAGTAGTGTTAATTTTTAAGCCGGGTAGTGCAGTTTTTTTAAATATATATAGAGTTCGCCCCTCATAATAGTTTACTTACGCCACCGCCCCCCTATGATGTGGTTCAAACTCTGTCACTGTGGGTCTTATTTACTTGATCAGAGAAAACTAAAATGGATCATGTAAATAGATGATTTGAAAAATGGGAATAAACGAATGGAGCCTTAGTTTCTTTCTCTTTGGTTTAAATTTGTCATTGAAATGATAATTTGATGAATCTTTTGGGTCTCCGTCAGTCCAATATAAACAAAGGGAGCCTTAGTTTCTTTCTCATTGATCCTCATGGCTCAACGTTTGGGGTGGGCTCAAATGAGGGTCGGCCCAATGGGCCTAATTTGGCCCATACACTTCTCCAACATATAGAGCCTTCCTCATCTCCAAGGTGTTTTTCACTCTCCTCTTCTTCTTTACAGGCTACCACGCTACTTTTCATGATCAGAAAGCTAAATCGAATATTGTTTATGAAGTGGCGGCAGCTCGGTTGCAAATCGAATATTGTTTTTCAATTATATTGCAAATCTAATTATGAATATAAAATAGATGAAAAAACTAAATCACGAAACAAAAATATTGTTTTTCAATTATTTGTTGGCAAGCTTATATAAAACACATCTTAAAAAAAAGTTAGTTTTTTACATAGTGGGCCTAATGGGCTTGTGAAGCTTTTGAAGAATGAAAAAGCAACAAAGTGTGCTCCTGGAGGATCAAATGATATACACAGCCAGAAGCAGATAACACTTACCATTACACAAACAACCATTTTTGTAATTATTTCAAAACCAGTTATCTATATTAACTGAAAGAAAAAAACCAACCATTATATTGCGTTATTGTAGATCATGATGAGAATTGTGTTAGTATGTAATTACTGTTTTTTTTATTACCATAATATTAGTTTTGTCATTTGAATAAACCATCAATTACGGTACCTTTCGTGTTATTTTGATGTAGGATATTGTATAAACAAAGTTCTCTGAAAAGCCTTTCAAGGTACATCAAGGTCAAATTATAAGACGTTGAATAACTATTGCTTTGAGTTGAAAGATCTTCAACAAATCCTACACGACGAGAAGCGAAGCAGGGTGACAACGAATAGTAGGTTTGTGAAATGGTAGAATGCGCATGAGATCGACTAAATTGTTGATTCATGAAAAGAATATGATTCCTAAGAAGGAGCCGGTAGTGTTGAAGGTTTGAAGATAAATATCGTTGATGCATGAAAAAAAAATTATACGTGAAGAGGAGTCTAGGAAATATAAGTTGACGAATTATATAAAGAAATTCAGGGTGTTAATAAGAGTATAATGCACAAATAAAGATAATACTCACAAAATAAACATGTAATACACTACTAAAAGGTGATAGCGATGCCTATGGAAAGTCTTTAATTGCCTGAAAAACAAAAGCATTTGCTGTGTGAGTGTGTGACTTAGCTTCGTTTTTGCACAAGTCTGAAAGAAATTGAAGTGTTTTGTCACATACTTTATACAGAATTTTGTTCCTACAGTTTAAACTCGTAACTTTAAGATTACAAAGCTGCAACCTCATCGGTTGGTGAAAAAACAATTTCTCTTAACTTGAACTTCAAGAAGTTTACCGAGTTTTATATAAACATTTCGGAATTTTGATAACTTTACATTTGATTTCTTATCCTGAATTAAAAACAATAAACTAATTTAGTATAAATAACACCAAATAAACATTTATAATAAGGTTTGACAAATTTATAGTTGAGTGCGTATTATGATAATCTTTATATATTTGATTTTTTATACATTTAGAGGTGGTGCTGTCGGTAGTGACTATTGCCATTTGCCAACGAGGGACTATTTAATATAAGAGTTGAAAAAGATAACTTCGCAGGTGATTCTTTTTAGAATAAACTAATAATAAACCAACGTTATTTTGAGTAACAACACCAATTATAATTATAAATCTAATTAAAGGTTGACATGTATTATTAAGTGGGTTTATTATATATCTTTTTATTTTAATAAAACAGTGGATAAGATAACACATGACATTATCATATATATTCTCAATAAAATTTTTTATTTTTTTTCCTATTAAATAATTATATTAATTACTAATATATTATTTATTGATTTGATTAAAAATAATTTTTAATAAATTTTAAAATATATTTTTTATAATTGTGCTATCTTATAAAATAAGAAATTTTCTGAAACATCAGATTTTTAAAAGTAAGAAATATTTAAAATTAGTTTATTTAGAAAGTAAATTTTTTATAAACCAAAAATAATAAAATTAAAAGTTATAATAAGAATTTTTAAAAATGATATTTTTTTAAAACGGCTTATTTCGAAACAAAATGCTTAATATTGTTTAGAAAATACAGAAAAAAAGTTTAAAACAAAAGTTTAAAAGTTGATATCATTTTTTTATTAATTATAATACATACTCATACGTTTATCTTATCTTAGATTATCGTTTAATAATTAATAAAGTTTTTATTTATTTAATATTTTATTCATTTAACTCATGAAATACATAAATTTATTAAAACTAGTTTTACATATTAGGTGGGGTTTATTTAATTCATTATTATTCCACAATATATTTTATGTTTATTGAGAGAGAGAAAATGATTCTTTTATGAGTGTCTTTTTCCACTATTGTCTCATAACTTGTATAGGTTTTGAGTCGATTACGAGTTGAAAACATACTGTTGTGATCTCATTCGAATAATGTTCAGTTGTCACAAATTGATAAAAAGATAATTAGCCCAATTTCTTAAATACATTTCTTGAATCCCCGTTTGACACTTCTTTGTACACTAAATAAATAAAAGATTAGCCTAAATGTTGAAACTCAATATTATAATCACCAAAATTGAAAAACAAGTTAACTCATAAAAGCACGAGTGTGTTAGAGTTGAATACGAGTTGAACTACCAACTCATATTCGACATGTATTAACTTTAATTTCTAAACAATAGTCTGTCTCTAAAATCAGATGTATCGATTATTTATCAATTATGTGAAAATCATCAATCCAATATTTAAAATTATCCTTTATGTTTATCTAGACAGCATTTGTTAATACCTGTTTCGTTTCATAATATTTTTAGTTTTTTCAAATAATTCTTTTGCTAAAACTGATAACATAACATGAGTAAATGAAAGTCATGAAATATCACAAAAACGTTTGACATGATAATTTATTATGTAATACACAATACACATATTAATTACTATATAAATAATCTTAATAAAATATTTAAAGACAACAACTAATCTTTGTGTATATAATTATAATATAAGATAAAAAAAGGTAGTGATGCGTTCAAGATTTAATAAATATAATGAATATTTGCAAAGAAAGCAATGTGTAACATGGGGCTATTTAATTTATGGACCACCAACGTGCATTTATCATAACAATAATAGAATAAACATAATTGCATGTATCTCAAATTTGACCATCATTGATTTCATTTAAAAGCTAACAATTTTCGTATAAAGCATTGTTTCAATTATACAAACTACTCAAATTGATTTCAATTTATTTCTTGCTTCGGGTTATATTAAAAAAAACACTTTTACATAACCGGATATTTAAAATATTAGAACTAATAGAAATCCTTATCTTGATATTGTATTTAATATATTTTATTAACAATAATTTAATTTGTAGTGACTTAACCAAATATCAATTAAGATTGTTGTTTCGGTGTTAATTGGTGTTTCAATTGAATTCGATTTAAGATCTACTATTGTATGTTACATATGCATAGGATTTGAATTCCGACATCGGGATTCAAAAGTTTGAGTATTTTTGCTTCAGACAAAACAAAAAAATACATGAGAAAAGTGAATCATAACAAAACGTATGATATGTTTTAGTTTAGATTACTCTTTTTTACTTTTATCGTTTATTTTATAATAAAAGGTCGGATTTAAATTTATTATTTCACTAATTATATATTTAAATAATACTAATTATCAACTTGTAGATGCAATAATTGTTGTACTTATGTGCATAAAAGGTTGTACGTGTCTTTTTTTCTTTTATTTTTTTGTTTTAAACCCAATACTTTTATATATTTTACAATTTATTCCCTACAAAATTTCACTTTCAAATTTGCTTCCCAAAAACATTTAAATGTTACAAACTTTTTGATTTACGGTCTAAATTTTAAGAGTTAATACACCGTAATATACACGTATGGTTCAACGTTGTTACACTTATTTTTCCCATTTAACAACCCCGTTGTAACATGCGAGTCCTAGATCGACTTAGTTATTATTTTTAATGTTTTAGATTTCATGTGCGTGGTCAACGTTTTTACGTCTACTTTGCATTTGGTTTTATTTTTTCGGTTTTAATTGTTGGTGAGGGTGGTGTGACATTAATGCTACTTAGTATGGTTTTACGCTCCCCGCTGCAACGCGGGGGGCTTAATACTAGTTCAAATTTATTTGTCAACATTGTAAAATAAATTAATATACAATCAATTTAACTGGTCTGTCTTCATTAAAAAAGTAAATAAGTTCATAGATAAAAGGGTTATGGGATTTTAATAATCTTAACTTTTATATATTGACCGGGATTAATCCCAACTCAACAAATGTTTACGGGCACTTCCAACTTTGGTTTATTTATTTTCTTGCAATGATCCCTTACTAACTAATAGTTTAACACTGTTAGTTTATTGATGACGTGTCTACTATTATGGCAAAACACTAAGCAGAAAGTTGAAATCAACTACCGGGTCCGTCAATCTAAAACTTTTACAACCTTAAACCGTCAATCTTCAATCTCACATCTGATTTGAACCACTTGACTCGTTAAAGTTAGACCTCAAGTGACGATGGATGCTAGACACTGAAAAAAGGACCTAATAGAGGTTGGGCGGTGACGGAGTTAAAAAATGGCTCAAAGTTAGCCCAATTTCATCAAAAAAACTAACGGACGTTAACTCTCAGTTAGTGAAGGATTGTTGAAGGAAAATAAGCTCAAAGTTAGGAGTGTCTGTAAACATTTCCTGAGTTGGGATTAATCTCGACCAACTAACGAAATTTAAGATTATTAAAATCCAATAACCGTAGATAAATTAAAAAAAAACTATATGACTTGTATAGAAAAACTAAAGTAAACAATCACGTTCCTGAAAACATATTGCAGGGAACTTACAAGTTACTTTACATAAAACAATGACATAAAAGACACCTATGGTGGGCACATGGTATATACAAAACCATGGTGTTTGTTTGGTCCCAATAAATATTATATTACAAAAATAATTCACATGTGCCTTTTTTAATTATATTGTTTAATATGCATTGGGTCCACACATGTTTATGCTTCCACAACACGACTTAGTGCACACCAAATTTAATAATTTAAAATTAGTGTCAGCCATATTAGATTACTATCTAATAAATTATTATTCTTGATTCCTTTCATACACTCCTTCTGTATAGCCCAATTTATTATTCATGTTTCTTAATACACATAAAATAAATATATATACTTATATATACACACATACACATATGTGTACGCTTGCACACAAGAAACACATGCTTAGGGAGTTATTAAATCAAATTATACAAGCAATATTAAGTAAATAAATGTAATATTTAATGCATAAACTATATACATATATATCATATCGATTAAAATATAATATACATGCCAATTATGTAACTAGATAATTATCTCCTTTCATATTTACTATATCTCTATAGATACTTATACGATTTTCATAACTCCATACTTAATTAAATTTTCCGAAATAGTTAAACATGTCTCTTCACAAATATCCCTCTTTCGATAACATTAACAATTTGAGTTCTATGTTACATACGCTATCCCCTATAAATGTAGTTTATAATATAAAAAATAAACTGTAGTTTACATGATTATAAACTATAAGTTACTATTTTACATTTTTATAAATAACAGTTTATGTTTTTTTAAATATTTACGTAATTATGAATCAAGAATCCTATATAATTTATGCATGTTTGAAAAAGTTATGAATTGACGGGTGGGCTCAAACCTTCTAAACACTATACCTCCACAGAGCCAATGGAAACATCTATAATCATCGTTTGAAATACAACTTTGATTAAACACAATATATTATCATACTTTAAAAGTATTCTTATTTATAGCCATTTTTCATGGTTGTTTTACAATTTGAAATTCTTCTTATTTAAATCATTTTTAACCACTCATACTTCTACCTATACATTTTAATTGCATTATTGCTTATGATTTAACACAAAAACTCCATCTTAAGAGGCATAAGCCTCAAGCCTTGACCATAAATGATTATATGAAATTATATCCAATTATTAATTAAATGGCATGAAAAAAGATGTCAACAAGTTTTAAGCTTAAAAATCTCAATTGATCTTTTTTCCCCTCAAAACTTATAATAATTGTTATTACATGTTATTTAAGTCATCTCCTTATTTTATGCATAAAAGTTTGGGGTAGAATATCTTATTCACATCCCACTTTTGATCTTCATCTTTATAATTATATTAAAATCATTATTTTTTCTCTCTACTTTCAATTAAATAATATTTTTTTAATTCATTTATCATTACATTTTATCACTCATGTACTCACAATCATTTTTAAAAATATTAAAAACTAATAGAGATGAACAGTGTTTTATCAAATATAAAGATGAACGTAATATGTTCTCTATCATCCATTAACAACGACTTAAATCATTCTCTATAATATAGTAAACACACTCATAATAAATAAAGGGTGAGATGTGAGTGCTCTGAAAATAAAAGAGTTTTACATCGGCTATTATATATAACCGTTTTATTAGACAAGTCAACATATAAATTTAAGGGGGTCCAAGGGGGCACAAACAAAGTCTCAAATGAATACATAGATGGAACGCGTTCTATTGAACATTATCAATTTCAACCTCCCATCCTGAAACCCGTCAATCTGCCCCAATCCATCATCTGAAATGATTGACACACCTAATAAAAACTTATTAAAAATTTCATTAATGTTGTCACCCTGCAATCTCTCCATTGGTTAACGTATCGTTTTAACATTTGTGATTATACTATACTTTTTATATAATTTAAATTTATTCATGTCATCATTCTTCCGTAAAGTTGATAAAAGTTATTATTATTCATGCAAAAAAATTGATTAAAACGATATTTTCAAGAGAATAATATGTGTGTGTGCTTTTTTTTTTCTTCCTTACGAAAAAGGGACTTTTCTTTTCTGGAATGGGGTGTACCCAAAGTCAAGAACTTGAGTATGTTATTGATACATCTAATTTATTTTATACTCTCTATATCTTTTTATACATACATATAGATACATGGAGAATAAAGAGACAATAAAATGTCTCAATAACATAAATTGGTGTTTGTAACCCAACCCCTTTAAAATCGACTTTATACAACTTGATTCGAACATCCTTCAACCAAGATTCCAAAGACATTGGAATGGTGTTAATCTTTATATATATATATATATATATATATATTATATATATATATATATATATATATATATATATATATATATATATATCTATATATATATATCTATATATATATATTTTGTTTGACGTTTTGATATAGATTATTTTATTTTTTGTTTAATCTTATCATGTTTTGATTATGTATACCATCCTTAATATTCAAGATAAAAAATAAAGTTAATCTTTAAAAACTATGCTTTAAATACATTATCGTGAGGCATTTAAATAAAAAAAGATTAGATATGCTATTTTATCTTCTTACTTTTATATTTTTAATCCAGTAGTTGAGATAAGATACCTTAAAATTTATTAAATTAAAGAAAGATCTTGGTTTCAAGTCTTACTTTTGACAAAATAATAGTTTCAGGTTGGGTTCAGGGATTTTCTCTCACATACGGTGAGTTTTTTCCTGAGGGTCATCTCGGGTTGCGTTGCTTCGAGAAATCGAAGGAACATGTATCACACGCGCAAAATCTGAGAAAATATCACATGAATATTCTACCATACTGGGTATTCAAGAATCAGTACATGAAATTTTAATGAATTTGAAAGAAATCGTATTGAGAAGTAATCCTATTGGAAGATTTGGGCTACCTCCTCTCTTGAGAAAACATAAGTAAACGTGCCTCTGCTTGAGCCTCTAAAGATAAAGGCACATGAACAGCCATTTGATCCCCGTCGAAGTCTGCATTGAAACCCTTACAACTTAGCTTATGGGAAAATGCTCTTTTTCACTCTTTCATATACTAGGGGATTTCACTTGGAAAGAAAATGGCATAGGAACATGTATTGATGTACCCATATCGGCTAATGCTCCCAGGTTGATATCCACCTCATACTGTACAGGGCGTACTCGAGCAATAAAGATGATCGGGTTAGCCAGCTCTCGTCAGTGATCCAATTAGCTGTTAAAAAAACAAAAACTATTACCAAGATGCAAATATATAGCTGACATCAAACATATTACAACTAATACTAATTACCAAGAGGATTATGCATTTTGAGTTATACCCAAGCTTTAGTGGGTTGTACCCCTTTTTGTTTTTTTCTTTTTTTTTTTTTTTTTGTATTTTTTGTATTTTTTTATTTTATTACTTTTAACCCTAATACTTTTACATCTTCTACAATTAACCCTGATAATTTTTTACTTTTAACTTTGGTTCCCTATACTTTTTATTTTTACAACCTTTTTGTTTTACGTTTCGTATAAATTTTACTAGTTAACACGCCACAATGTGCGCATGTGGTTCAAAGATTTTACGTCTAATTTTTCCGTTTAACGGCCCGTCACAACGCGCGGTTCTTAGATCGACTTAGTTTTGTTTTTATGTTTTACATTTCACATGTGGCGTTCAATGTTTTTTACATCTACTTTTTGATTCAGTTTTATTTCCCCTATTTTCCTTTTTAATATAAGTTTTTCCGGTATTGGTAGTCGCTAATGATGGTATGAAATTGGTGCTACATGGTACGATTTTACCCCCGCGGTGAGGTTACTACTAGGTCAAGTACTAGATGTGAGTTGTGGAGTGTTGATGTTTGAAGTAACAGTCCTTAACAATTGTGGTCTTTTCTTTTGTTTTACCCAAAGAAATTCATAGTAATTGATGTCAATAATGGTCTCGGATATAGATAAATATTATATGGTTGAGTTTTCTTTATTTATTGTCTAGATATGTTAATTTATTATGACACGTGCATGTTAAAACGACATGTACACGGAATCAAACAGTTTGGTTTTGAGTCTAACACATGATAGGTTAGTATTTTAAACATGTTGACACGTTAGACACGATTAAGTTCTCTTAAACAGGTTAAACACTTATACCTACTTAACATGTTTAAGACATATTTGAACTTGTCTATATATGTATGTATATATGTTTGTGTACACACACACACACACACACACACACACACAACACATATATATATATATATATATATATATATATATATTATATATATATATATATATATATATATATATATATATAAAAGGATGCATTCAATTGAGAACCAAAAATTTGTAAAAAGACCAAAAGAATCATTTTGAACCACTCATTTTTTTCTAGTTTTCAGATTTTTTTATGTAAGGATATTATGGTAATTTTATGTTGTTAATTTAGTTATTTTTTTATATGAAAATCTACAGCAAATATTTTTTTTAATAATTTGACTATCGTGTGTGTTGCCAGTGAAAAAAAAATGCATATATGCTTCTATGCATACGTGTGTATGTGCATCTATGCATATAATTCAATACAAAAGAAACTTTGAACTGTATTTTTGAAATACGAAACAGTCTTAATAGGGAAGTAAAAACATAAATGAACAACTTAATAATAGAAATCAAAACCTAATGGTGTATAAGACTTTTGATTAAAATATTTGGTAACTTTATGCAAGAAATACGATAAACAAAGGGCTTTTAGTAAACTAATCAATTTACAACACAATTTCATAACAATAACAATGATTAACGATAGTTCTTATGATCACAATCGATGACTGAATGATAAGGTTTACATTCTTTTTTTGCTAATTTATTGAAGTTGTTTTCACTGAATTATGACTTTCTATGTAACACCCGGAAATTTATTATTTTGAAGCCAGCGAAGAAAGAAAAGAAATAAAGTCCGAAGTCGAGGGACCAAACTCGCCAACGAGAAGAAAGTCGGGAAATGAGGTGGTATTAGTGGGGAAAGGGCAGCCAACCCTCCCCATTTCCCCCACATTTCAGCCACCTTAGAGAAGAGAAGAGAGAAAGAGGAGAAAAAGGAGAAAAAGTGGTGTTTCGGGTGATTCGAGTGTCCAAATCCGTCGAGTAGCAAGCCAATCGAAGCTCTTGTCTTTGTGCTCGATTGTGTGAGTTTTAGGACCCCACTTTTACTTTTTTTCAACTAATTTTGGGGCTGGAAAGTGTTCGAAACCCGTTTTTATGTTGTGTGTGTTTGACCCATTTGGATGTGAAGTGTATGATGTGTTTTGAGTATGATTTCGGGCTTGTGTGTGCTTGTATGGTGTTAAGGTATGCATTCCTAAGGTCCAGGAGGGTTAATTTAGGCTTAGAATGGGTTTGGATGAGCTTGGAGGCCGAGAATGGCAGATTGGGTTCGGGATGAACTCCATTCTGCATCAGCTAGGGCTAGGCGACCGAATGAAGGCCATACGGCCGAATGAGGGCGATTGAAGGTCATTCGCACGATTGGGATTCAGTCGCACGACTGGGAGTCCAGTCGCATGAGGGTTGTACGTCTGAGGGTACAGTCGCATAGATGCTTAGTCGCATGAGTCCATTCGCATGAGGTTAGTCGCATAGGTGCCCAGTCGCAGTAATCCCATTCGCACGAGGTACGCACGATTGGATGTTCATTCACATAGATGACCATCCGCATGGGTCCAGTCGCATGATGTTCAGTCGCATGGAGGCCATGCGACTGAAGGGTGTCCATACGCCCGAATAGGGCTGTTGACTCGAAGTAATGTGTAGTTTGACTTCTGGCCTTCGGGGAAAGGTGCAGATGTAAGTTTTGACGTAAAGTAACCCGTAAGAGCATGTAAGGGAATGGTTATGGCCTTAGAGAGCATGTAGGGCATGATGATGATGATGTTGCATGTTTATTCATGTTATGTATGTATGATGTTTGCCCTGTATGATGATGAATGTGTATGATATGTTCCTTATTATGATGTATGCTTTCTTTCTTGTGGCTTTACATGTCATGCTAATGAATGAATGAACGAATGAATGAATGAAGTATTATATAATGTAAAGCGAAAGATAATGAAAGAGGAACATGAAGTAAGAATGCATGCATTAATGAATGATGAATGAACGAAAGAAAGGCTTGCAAGCATATATATTGGGGTGAGCGACTTTGTGTTGCAAAAGACTCGGATGAAGTGCAATCATTTAGATTGCCTATGAGTGTGAGCAACCTCGTCGTTGCAAAAGACTCGAGTAAAGTGCTATCGTAATGTTGCCTTGGGGTGAGCAACCTTGTTGTTGCAAAAGACTCGGATAGCTTGCTATCGTGATGGGCAATTGGGTGAGCAACCTTAGGGGTGCAAAAGACTCGGATAGCGAGCAATCATTGAGATTGCCATTGAGGTGAGCGACCATGTTGTCGCAAAAGACTCGGAAGACAGAATGAACGAAAAGAATGGAAGATAATGAATGAGATGAAAGATAATAATGACATTATCTATGTATACGTATGTTGAATGATCGCTTGATAAAAGGAATAGTTTGAAAGTAAAGTATGTTTTATTATTAAAACTAGAACTCACTCAGCAACGCTGACTTTTATTACATTTTCCAGTTGGCAGGTAATGTTGCTGAGGATGGCACAGCGATGCTACTCGGCTCTTTTGGGATGGCATCCAATTATATAGCTTTTGTGATGTAATGCAAACATAAATTTTGTAACCGGATAATGATGTATTATTTGGCAAAAGTAATTATAATGAAACGTGATGCATTTTTGAATGTTTCCGCTGCAATGATTTCTTAATGTAATGTAATTATATTTTTATGTGCGATGAATGACCAACTGTAAGCGTCCCGGGAACGGGGCCTTACAAGTTGGTATCAGAGCCAAAGTTTAAGTGAAATGGGTAAATTTTCAAATTAAACCTTAACTTAAACTGAGAATGGGACGAATGGGGAATGGGATGCCAAACTGAGTAGCTGCGTGCCATCAGGTATTTTCTTAAAGTTAACCGGTTTATGTGCGCATGGTATATGTTATGTGTTGTATGTAGATTTGAAATACTGATGTAGTCAGGATAGGTAAAGCTTGGGGTATGCAGAGTAAAGTAAGTGGCTAATCACAACTGGCCACTGTAATTAGGGACTTACTATACTTGACATAAACTGAGTTGTTTCCTTGAATGACCGTGTTGTGTTTGAATCTTTTCAGTGTGATAGAGAATGGCTGGTGGTAGATCTTCTAGAGCTTCTAGGGGTGGAGGCCGTGATGGCCATGTTGCTGAACCACGCCCTAAAAGAGGAAGGCCTAGAGCTGAGAAAGAGGTTCCTGCAGAACCTGAGACCCCTCATCCGAAAGCTGGGGAGAGAGTGCGAATCTGAGGGCCTCGGTAAAGGAGGCTGTTATTGAGGAAGTACATCAGGTCATGCAGACAATCTTACCATCTGTGGTGACCGAAGTCATCAAGGCTGTGAAGGAAGGGGAAAGGAAGGAGAGAAACCGGCCTCGGGGGAGCAACCGGAACCTGAAACGATTTTCTCCTCGATAATGAGGAGGAAGAGGAAGAGGAGCCTGTGCGGGAGGTGGCACGAGGCTGTAACTACGGGGTGTTTATGAGATGCAAGCCCCCTACTTTTGACGGTAATGGCAATGCTGCCGCTGCTCACCGACGTGAGAGAAATGAAATGTCTGTTGACATCAGCGAGTGCCGAGAAGATCAGAAAGTAAAGTTTGCCACCCACTCCTTTGTGGACTCGGCACTATGCTGGTGGGACAACATTGTCCAAGCGGAGGGTAATCGGGCGATCGGGAAATGAGGTGGCCCGAACTGAAGAAGATGGTGATCGAGGAGTTTTGTCCTCATCGGGAAATGGATAGGTTGAAAGAGAGTTTCTGCAACTGGAGGCGGGAACCATGACACACCAACAGTACACCACGAATTTCAACGAGATGGCACGTCTGGTGCCGGATCAAGTGACGCCTCTGTCCCGAAAGATCAAGAGGTTATACAAAGGTTTGCCGGCGGATATTCGCAGGCACATGATCGCCGCCCGGCCGAGCACGTTTAGGTCGGCGGTAGATTTGGCGGGAAGATTGTATGATGAAAGAGCGGTGGTGGTGACTGATGTGGCAGAAAGAGCGGTGGTGAACGAGGCTGGCAGGGGAAGAGATTTGGTCGGGGCAATGCCTCGATGGGTAATAAGAAGGCACGGGTGGATGATCGCCGTGTGGTTATGTCAGGTGCGGGATCGAGAAGGTGTGGTAAATGTGGACGGGAGCATAGCGGGGAGTGCAGGTTTGGGTCGAACTTGTGCTTCAGGTGTGGAAAGGCGGGGCACATGGCAAAGGACTGTCGTGCAAACAATATATATGTATTCATAAGAATACTTTTCTATAAGGATCATGCATAAACTATAGTCTAGGTCACCATTTCTAATAACCTAAATCCCTATAGTTATGGGCTCTAAGTAGAACTTATTGATAGAAAAATTTCTTAGACTCAAGGTCTAATCCTATAAATATCTCATCAAGATTTTGATTCCATGAACCATAGAACTAGTGTGGTACATAGACACCTGTATTCTGGTTTTCCTGGAAAAAGGCCCTCGGGCTAAGGTAAGCATTTCGTATAAATCCTACGGGACCAGTCATGCTTACCTGGGGATTTCCGGGATGAGTGATAAACTATGGCCAACATACACCAGTTTCTGAGGCGAATGGGTCAATTCATCTTGACGTGTCAACGTTTTCAAATGATGATGCGTCATCAAATGGATCACTCCGTACAACCCATGATTCTTACTTTAACTGTCCATCCTTATTACCCTTTAACCGATCTTAATCCAATTTATATTTTTTCCAGCATGTCTCGTTACCAAGGAACCCGAGGAAGATCCGGCCGTAAGCTTGCCGCCCTGATTGCCCGGCAAATGGCTGCGGTCATCCCGACTATGGTGGCTGAACTCAGCAGCACCATGATCGCCAACGTCGCAAGCAACAGCAACGGCCAAGGCGAAAATAGAGCAAATCAAGGCCGTAACAACCAGAAGTGCACCTTCAAGCACTTTAGTACATGCAAGCCTCCCAGTTTCAGTGGCAAGGAAGGCGCCACCGGTCTCCTAGAATGGTTTGAAGGGATGGAGAACACTTTCGTCAACTGTGAGTGCCCCGAAGCACTCAAAGTGAGGTATGCCACCAGTATGCTGCAGCAAAGGGCCTTAACGTGGTGGAACAGTGAGAAAAAGAGAAACCGAGGCCCCGACGCGATCTTGGCCTTAACTTGGGGAGGAATTCAAGAACATAGCCATTGCCAAGTTTTGTCCGAGAAGTGAAATTCAGAAATTGGAGGAGGAATTCTGGAACCTGAAACAGGATGGCGGGAACCATCTGGCATATTCTACCCGTCACCATGAACTAAGTATACTGCTGCCACACATGGTGGATACTGTCTCACGGAATGTGGAAAAATTCATTAAGGGTGTGCCGCCCCAATCCAGGATGCCGTTGGGGTAGCCGACCCGCAACCCTGGAGGAAGCTATCACTATCACTGCACAGCTGACCGAGAATCACATCCGAGCAGGCACCATGTCTGCAAAGGGTGCCAAGAAACTGAGAAGACGGTCCCTGAAGAGATCAAGGAGGTTAGGGCTGATAACAAAAAGAGGAAGTTTGTACCGGCACGGAACTACGCCGTGGCCGCTCCTAAGCCACCCCAGAGACAGTGTGTTCCCGGGACTGCACCGCAGCACAAGTGCCCGTGGCAAGGGCTTATGCAGGCCCTCTACCTTTGTGCAACACATGTAAGTACCATCATCCGGGGAATCTCCCGTGTCGCATCTGCACACTATGCGGCAAATACGGGCATCTCGTGGCAACATGTCGCCGGAGCAATGGGGAACGCAGTGACGGAACCAAACCGGGCCTGCTACAATTGCGGAGAACCGGGTCACTACCGACCCCAGTGCCCTCGTCTTGTGGGCAATGTTCCACAAGCTCGTGGACGTGCCTTCAACATCAACGCAAAC
>JACVEC010000362.1:0-55000 GCA_025215565.1 Flaveria ramosissima | reverse complement strand
ACCCACAGGATCCATCACTACTTGGGCTGATATGCAAGACAAGTTCTTGTGTAAGTACTTTCCCCCTTCGAAGACCGCTCGTCTGAGGAGCATGATACATTCATTTCAGCAGAAGTCGGGAGAGACTTTCTACGAGACATGGGAGCGTTTCAAGGAGCTAGTGCACAAGTGTCCACATCATGGTTTAGAGGATTGGGCGTTGATTGAGAAGTTTTACAATGGAGTTACTCCTGCGACGAGGAACATGCTGGATACTACTGCCGGTGGTAATCTGATGACCACCAAGACTGTTGAGGAGTGTAACACGATGTTCGAGGACCTGGCTATGAGTAGTTATGAGTATCCTGATTCTAGAGCCCCGGTTGTTGCTCAGCGAGGAGTGCACCAAGTTGATTCTAGCACTGCTTTAGCCGCCCAGGTTGAGGCATTAGCTAAGATGGTAGCAGACCTGCAGAAGAAGAAGGAGCAGGCCTGTGAGATCTGTCGGGGTGGTCATGATACGATTGATTGTCCTATTTCTGCTGATAGTTTTCAGGAACAGGTTGACTTTGTCAGCAATCCCAACCGGATGCAAGGAAATTCCTTCGGTAATTCCTATAATCCTGGTTGGAGGAATCAGCAGAACTGGAGGAGTGGAAACCCACCGGGTTTTCAACCGCGTACTCAGAGTTTATTTCAGAATCAGAGTTCGAGTAGCGGTCGACTAGTGGCATAGGTCAGGGGGAGAAAAAGCCCACCCTTGAAGAGATGATGATGCAGCAATCACAGATGTTGACTCAGTTCATGGCGAGGGATGACACTAGGTATAAGGAAGCGCAGGCTAGAGATCAGGCATATCAAGTTAGGTTCCAGGAGAACGAGGCCATGATCAAGAATCAGGGAGCATTATTGCAGAATATAGAAAGAACTGTGGGTCACTTATCAGATATGTTTCAGGAAAGGCAACCTGGAGGCCTACCTAGTAATGTAGTGAAGAATCCAAATGCGCATGTGAAAGCTGTAACAACAAGAAGTGGTAAGTCATATAGTGTGGTTGAGCCTCCTGAAGTGATTGAAGAGGAGGTCGATGAGGAGATACAGATGGAGGCTCCTGCTGGCAAGGTGCAACAGAGGCTGCGCCCAGCAAGTACAGCACAGCCAGAGGAGTCCGTAGAGAAGGTTGCTGAAAAGAAGAAAGAGAAGGAGCCATTAGTCCATTTTGACAGACTTCCATACCCAGGACGATTGGCTCAACATCGATCTGAGGAGCAGTACGGGAAGTTCCTTGAGATGTTTAAACAACTCAAGGTGAACTTACCTTTTGTAGAGGCATTACAGCACATGCCTAAGTATGCTAAGTTTCTGAAGGATCTGCTCACGAATAAGAAGAAGTTGGAGCAGATCTCAACTGTGACGTTGAGTGAGGAGTGTTCGGCTGCTGTGCAGAACAAATTACCACAGAAGATGACTGATCCGGGTAGTTTTACTATTCCATGTATCATAGGTGGTTTGTCTGTGAGCAATGCGTTGGCAGATCTAGGGGCTAGCATCAACTTGATGCCATATTCTGTGTTCGCTAAGCTAGACCTAGGTGAGCCAGCACCGACACGCATGAGCATTCAATTGGCAGATAGGTCAGTGAAGTATCCACGAGGGATCGTAGAGAACATGCTCGTTAAGGTGGATAAGTTTGTTTTTCCTGTTGATTTCGTGATTTTAGATATGGATGAGGACGAGAAGGTCCCATTGATCTTAGGACGACCTTTCCTGGCTACTGCGAGGGCATTGATCGATGTCCTTGACGGCAAGCTAACCTTACGAGTTGCTGATGAGACAGTTACCTTCGATGTGAACAAATCCATGAAGAACACACACGATCAGGATGATACCTTGTACTTCATAGATACCATTTGGACACAGGTGACTACGAGTTTTCGAGAGTTTATCAGATCTGATCATACAGACTCACAGATGCTGGTTAGGGAGAACCAGGAAATCGAGTTGACCGCTTTTGCCTTTGAGCATGACCCGGTAGATTGTGAGAGTCCGCCTGTCAAAAAGGCTAACGTGTGTGAGGTGATTACAAGAGAGGAACCGATAGAGAAGCCGTCGGTTGAGACTCCCCCATCCTTAGAGCTTAAAGAATTGCCGTCTCACCTGGAGTATGCATTTCTGGATGAGGGATCTCAGTTACCTGTCATCATTTCTGCTGGATTGACAGAGGAGGAGAAGAGGAGACTGGTAGATGTGCTAAAGGCACACAAACAGGCGATTGCATGGAAGCTGATGGATATCAAGGGTATCAACCCTTCATTTTGCACGCATAAGATACTCATGGAGGATGAGTATAAGCCTGTTAGACAGAGTCAGAGAAGATTAAATCCTAACATGCAGGAGGTAGTTAAGAAAGAAGTAATTAAGTTGTTAGATGCAGGATTGATCTACCCTATCTCTGACTCGAAGTGGGTGAGTCCCGTACAGGTTGTTCCCAAGAAAGGGGGGATGACAGTGGTGACTAATGAGAAGAATGAGTTGATTCCTACGAGGACAGTCGCCGGGTGGCGAGTTTGCATTGACTATCGCAAACTGAATGATGCCACGAGGAAGGACCATTTTCCGCTTCCCTTTATCGATCAGATGTTAGAGCGTTTGTCAGGGCAACAGTTTTACTGTTTCCTTGATGGCTTTTCAGGTTATTTCCAGATCCCTATCGCTCCAGAGGATCAGGAAAAGACAACCTTTACATGTCCGTATGGCACTTTTGCGTATCGCCGCATGCCGTTTGGGTTATGTAACGCTCCAGCTACTTTTCAGCGGTGTATGGTAGCTATATTCCAGGACATGATCGAGGACTCCATGGAGGTTTTCATGGATGACTTTTCTGTGTTTGGGAGTTCGTTCGATTCATGTTTGGAGCGATTGGAGAGGATGTTGGCTCGATGTGAGGAGACCAACCTTATGCTAAACTGGGAGAAATGCCACTTCATGGTGAAGGAGGGCATTGTTTTAGGGCACAAGATTTCACACGCGGGGCTTGAGGTTGATAAGGCGAAGATTGAGACTATTAGCAAGCTTCCGCTACCCACATCGGTGAAGTCTATTAGGAGTTTCTTAGGCCATGCTGGTTTTTATCGACGTTTTATTAGAGATTTCTCTAAGATTGCGAGGCCGATGACGCAACTCCTAGAGAAAGATGTGCCATTTGTGTTTTCTGAAGAGTGTAAGAGTGCTTTTGAGCTTCTAAAGGAAAAGTTGGTGAATGCTCCGATTATGGTCGCCCCAGATTGGAGTTTACCTTTTGAGTTAATGTGTGACGCGAGTGACTATGCGATAGGAGCGGTCTTAGGTCAGCGTAAGGACAAACACTTCCACCCGATTTATTACGCGAGTAAGACGCTCACTGATGCGCAGGAGCATTACACCACGACAGAGAAGGAGTTGTTAGCAGTAGTCTTTGCATTCGATAAGTTTAGATCTTACCTCGTCCTTTCTAAGACTATTGTTTACACGGATCATGCTGCACTCAAGTATTTGTTTAGTAAGCAGAACGCTAAGCCACGATTGATACGATGGATTTTGCTGCTTCAGGAGTTTGACATTGAGATTAGAGATAAGAAAGGAGCAGAGAATGTAGCAGCAGACCATTTGTCACGTTTAGAGGACTCCGGGCGTGAGGAGATTAGGGAAGACATGATTGATGATAACTTTCCTCATGAGACATTGATGTTTGTGAAAGCACATGACGAGGGTTTTCCATGGTTTGCAGATCTGGCTAATTACTTAGCAACAGGGGTTCTGATGAGAGGCATGACACATCAGCAAAAGAAGAAATTCTTTGCAGATGTTAAGCATTACATTTGGGACGACCCCTACCTCTTCCGCATTGGAGCAGATCAGATTGTACGTAGGTGCGTACACGGTGATGAAGCAAGGAGGATTTTGAGGCATTGCCACTCAGGACCGACAGGTGGCCATTATGGAGCGAGTTTGACAGCGAAGAAAGTATTCGACGTTGGGTTTTATTGGCCGACGATCTTTAAGGACGCGCATGAGTTTGTGAGGAGTTGTGACGCGTGCCAGAGAGTAGGAAATATCTCATCCCGGAATGAGATGCCACAGGCTGCTATTCAGGCATGTGAGATTTTTGATTTGTGGGGCATCGATTTCATGGGCCCGTTTCCGCCATCTCGCGGGAACAAGTACATCCTAGTAGCCGTAGACTATGTTTCCAAATGGGTGGAGGCTCAAGCCTTGCCCACAAATGATGCTAGGGTTGTAGTGAGATTCATTAAGAAGTTGTTTTCCCGCTTTGGTACCCCCAAAGCCCTGATTAGTGATCGAGGGACCCACTTCTGCAATACGCAGATGGAGAAAGCCTTGCAACGCTATGGGGTCACCCATCGGCTTGCAACGGCTTATCATCCGCAAACTAGTGGGCAAGTTGAGGTAAGTAATCGGGGTTCAAGCGGATTCTGGAGAAAAAAGTTGGATCAAATCGAAAGGATTGGTCCGACAAGTTAGATGACGCACTCTGGGCTTTCCGCACGGCATATAAGACACCGACCGGTTCTACACCATTTCGGATGATTTATGGGAAAGCGTATCATCTACCAGTGGAGTTGGAGCATCGTGCATACTGGGCATTAAGGACAGTGAATTTAGACATGTCCACGGCTGGAGCGAATCGATTTCACCAGTTGCACGAGTTGGAGGAATTGAGAGATCATGCATACGTACATTCGACACGATACAAGGAACGTACAAAAGAATTACATGATCGACATCTGAAAGGCAATAAAGAATTCAAGTGTGGGGATCAGGTGTTGCTGTACAATTCGCGATTGAAATTGTTTCCGGGAAAATTAAAATCCCGATGGTCGGGACCATACACTGTGCGCGAGGTATTTCCATACGGAACAATTGAAATCGAGGAAAAGGACGGGGAGAAGTTTAAGGTAAACGGCCATCGTTTGAAGCATTACATTAGTGGGCCGGCGATTGAGAACGAGGAAGAGGTGGTTGACCTCGCCCCTGTAGGAACCTGATTGAGAGGTTCGAGTCTGGCTGACGACTCGTAAATAAATCAAGCGCTTCCGGGAGGCAACCCGAGGTTTGTTTTTATTTTATTTATTTTTTTTCATTTTATTTTACTTTTCATTTTTAATTCTTCGTACCAGATGCTGTTGTCTTTGTCTTTGTTTTCAGGTTATTACTCGGAGCTGAATGATCATTTGCTTGAGGTCCTTAGTCAAGTTAAAGTGTGAGGATGACACGTATATTTTCAGTGGATCTTCTGTCATTACACACTATATATCAGGGGAGTTTCAGTTTTCCCATTTCTTGCACTTTTATTACCTTAATTACTTATATCTATTTGCTCGAACATTAGGGACAATGTTCAATTTAAGTGTGGGGATGGGGTTAGTTGGCAAAACTGAAACATTCTGTATTTTGGTTTGATAATATTATAAATTTTGATGAATCCCTGAATTTCAAAAAAAAATGAAAAAAAAAATTTCAAAAAAAGAAAAAAAAAAGCAAAAAAAAAGCACTAAGTGTAACTCATACACGCATATAAAACACGACTTGCACGAATCATGATGTGATGCCAATTAGCGCTAACTAATTACCTAGAGCATAATTAACTTTTCAAGTCACATGATTAAGTTAACTTAACCAGCGTTTTTTTTAAAAAAAATATATATATGGTATAGACGTCTAATTAAGTGAGGTAAATTGAGAGATAATAAACGTGCAATTGTCCACAACTTATACCCTTATTACCTCTATTTTCATGTGAGATTAAGCCTTTAGTTCTAGATTATTTGCATTTCACATGCATTTCTTTGTTTGAGCGTTTATATCACACGATCACGTATATTTTAGAACTTGTCTAGGTTATACACGTCGAGATCATGAACTTTAAACTTGCACAGAAGTGATAGAGGCACCTAGGATTTAGCCTTGTGTTCAGCCTGTGATTACCCAACCCCGAAATTATCCACTAGTGAATAATGTTGAGCCATTTATTTACCGTTTTCTTCTTTTTACACCCATATTAAACCTAGCCGTTGTTTATTTAAGCTTTTTTTATGTGTTAACCCGTGTGTTTTAGAAAATCCAGCGAAGCTAGCTTTTAAATAGTGTGATTGAATTGTTATGTTTGATTAGTTTATCTCAGTAAAATAAAAATAAAAAAAAAAGAGAGAGAGAAAAAAAGTGAAAAAAATATATATATAAAAAAATGATAAAAAGAGGGTGTAAAAAAAATTGACCCGCAAAAAAATGTCTATTAGTAGTTAGTTTAAAGGATTCAAGTTTGGTCCTTCGTTTTTGTTTATCATTTGCGTATTATGTTCGTGTTTAGGCAAGCGAAGTCGGATTTCTCTAACACCTTAGCCTTACTTTTTTTCCTTGTTTATTCCTACCTTTCACCCTAGTCACGTTACAACCCATGTTAAGACCTACTTGATTTGTGCAAAGTTTAATGGTTACTTGGTGTAGTGTGATACCTTTACAAGCTTATGATAATGTCATGTCGTGATGATATCGAGAGTACCACAGATATAAACTAGTACATCTTATACTAGTCCAGTAAATAAACCGAGAGGAGAGAACATTGTGAGAAGTTGTGGATTATTATGTGTCTAAAGTCTTTATATGAACTGAGCTTAGTTAGTACGTCTATTTTTCAAAATCAGTATCATTCGTTTGTTGTTAAGTTGTAATTCTATTGATTGTGACTAGATAATTGATTGTGTCTTTAAGGGAAACGGGTTATGCTAATTTGGTTTTACAATTATGTTTTCAAACTTATTGATGTTAGACATGTCGTAGGTTGAGTTTTGCTTAGGGACAAGCAAAGTTCAAGTGTGGGGATATTTGATACGGGTTAAACTATACATATTAAATATAAATATTTCCTATACTTTTGAGTATTTTTAAATAATTTTACTCATATCTAGTTTACGTTCATATTTGATAAGTTTCAAGAGATCGTAAGCTCTAAAGATGTAATTTTTTTTAACAAAACTTGAGGTCCACGATTGAAACTTCAAACAAATGTATGTTATTTGTTTAAGCTAGTTACATAAAAATAAAATAATAAATATATATACTTAATAGCAGAAGACACAAATAATAATAAAATAAAAGATGAAAAAAAAAGAAAAAAAATAATTCATGCATGAACTTCTAGCACACGTGAGTTTAATTAATTTGTTTCATTCATTCCTTTAAAATTATTTATTAGAATATCTTATTTGGTAAATTATTAAAACAATCAAGAATCAATGTATTTATTTAAATTATCAAGCCCATTAATTATTGGATTATCTTGAATATTAAAAGAGGCCAACGAGAAGAGAACAAAGAAGGGAGGCAGCCGCAAAAAGAAGAAGAGGCGACAGGCATTCGAAAATAAAGAAGAAAGCATTTTAATTTTGATTCAACTTTGGAGCTTGAGCACGATTAGAGAGCAAGATCGGGGAGCAAGGATTGAAGCATTCAACCACTAAAGATTATTCGGTTTCGTCTCGTTATCGATTATTTTTCTTTGTTTCATTGATTATCTTGTTTATGTTACTAAAAGTTTACAACTTTATTATTGTTTTAATGTTTATAAATGTTATGAGTAGCTAACTTTCTAGTACTATCTAGGTTGGGTTGAAAATTATTCATGTTTTGATTAAATATTTGGTTTTGATTTCGTATATTTGTTTATTAATCTTAGAACTTGATTATTGTCCCAATTAAATATAAACTTGTGTATTGTTTTATACTTAAAAGTTATTGCCATGCTCGTGTTGTTTAATCTTGATTGATTGCGTGACATCTAGATTAGGGTTGCACGTTAAAATTAATTACTTTGTGTTTTTAATTTTAAACTTTGATTAGAGATAATCTTAGGAGCATTGATTGTGATTTGATAGTATTTTTCAATGTGCTACCTTATCTAAAACCTAGGGGTGACAGATAATGCTTAAGACCTCCTACCCGTTGCTTGTTAGGTTTAGATTTCGCGAGAGCGTGTCTTGCCTTTCATTCGTGGTGTTAGTGTTTTAGGGTATTTAATTGGATTTAATCAAGTTTTCCTTTGTCTTAGGGTTAGAAAAATATAATCTTAAAGACATTATGGTAGAAAACCTAGGGGTGATCTTCCATTAGACATTTTAATAAACCTATCTAGTGCTTTACACGTGTCTTTGGTTTTCTTAGGGAGTAACAACATACCTAGTTAACCCTAGATCCGTATTTTTAGAGATAGCCATACGAGTCATTACCTTTATGTCATTACATGTTAGTTGGATTCCTACCTAGGTAGCTATTTCATATATTTGATCGTATTCAAGTTTCAAAGTTTGAATTCCTATTTGTTTATTTCTTCCGTCGTGTTTAGATTAATTAATTTTAGTTAAATTGTTCATTTTGTTTATTAATATTAATTACATAAAATAATTAAATTAATTAGGTTAGAAGTCGATAAAGGTTTAGTAACGAAAGCCACTAAAAGTGTCCACGGATTCGATATCCGGACTTACCTAAACTTTACTATATCACGACCGGTACACTTGCCGTTTATGTGAAGTTTAGTTAGGAATTTCCGAATTTTAAAACCAATTTGTGAAAATTGTTTTTATAATAAATTAATATATATATATATATATTTCACACATCAATCTTCTTGTCATCAACCGCGGTCCCTCGGTGACCGACACCTCTTCGGTGATCGCAAGAACCAACTGAAACAGCCCCACTAGGTACGATCCCTCTCTTTCATTACTTATGTTCGTGACGTGACATATGGCTTCGAGTGCTCGGTTACGGTTTTCGGTGGCAAACAGGTTCCGGTTACGGTTGTGATGTAGATGGTTGTGGGTATATGTGTTTTTGGTTTATTTATTATGGTGTGTGCATATATATATATATATCCGAGCATGCATGTGTTCAGCATTTAGATGTAAGTGGTTGACTTTTATTTCTACAATGTATGTATGTGTGTGTTTCTGCGATTTTTGTGTCTTGCCGAGTGTGTGTTGCGTTATGTATGTATATATAAGTATTCGGTGTATACATATAAGCATGTGTGTGTGCTGCGTTGTGTGCCTATATATGCATGTAGGCTGCGCATGTATATGTAATCGCTTATGTATTCTTGTTGCTGGAAGATTTTATAGCAGCCGGGGGTGTAGCATATATATACATATATTTGTTTTGCAATATATATGCATATAGATTGGTAGTTGGGTCCTCGGCAGTGTGTGATTTTATGTATATATGTGTGTTCATGCATGGGTATTTATGCATGTGTGTTGTATGCGATGTGCATGTATGTAATGTGAATGTGAAGTTTGTGTGTGCTTATTTAGTATTATAATTGTGTGTGTTAAGCAATGATATATGTGTGTGTTATGCAATGATATATGTGTGTGTTATGCATGATCCATGTGTGTAATCTGCTAGTGTGTTTTTCTGCATATATTAGTGTATGAATGCATGTATGCATATGTATTGTGTTAATATATATATAATATACATGTTTGATTTTGTTGGATGTATGTGGTTGGTCAAGCATAATTGAGAAGGTAATTGTGTTTATTTGTGCTTGCGTGTGCATAGGTGAATTGGGACGCTTGGCCTGAAACCGAGAATACGAAACCGTACGATCGTTATATTCATATTTAATAATTAAAAATTAATATTATATATTAATTTAAATCCAGGTTGAGCGGAGACCCTAAACGTTGTGCTTTCGTTTATTAATTTTTGTGTATTTAAGGTGAGTTCTCAGCCCCACTTTCGTATTATACTCTCTTTTGGGGGAGAGAAACATGTTGTTTTTATAAACATACAATACTTAGATTGGTAATACTGCATATACTGGTTTATCATTGTCATACCACTACGCCTCTTTGGACCGTTAATATGGAATTAGCGAGGTGATTGTTAGTAGATCTATTGGGTTTGACAAACCCCACCCGGGCTAGTCGCGCTAGTTTGACTGGAGGTCAAACGGGTGAATGGTTAGCCTGTTTTACAGTGTTGTGTTCTGGTATCCATAGCCGGGGCATTCATTATATTATTACTGTCAGCTCGGTCGCGAAATTCATGCACATAGTGACTTGTTGTAGGCTAGCTACCTACTTATATGCTTTGATTACTTAATCTGGATTTCATTACTATTGCTTACTATTTTCTGATAAACCTGTGAACTCACCAACCTTGTGTTGACACTTTAGCATGTTTCTTTCAGGTTCTTAAGCTGCGCACGAATAGGAGCATCTCGCATTGCATTCATCATCGTAAAGTCAAATGAACAATCTACATTTTTCTATAAATTATATTTATTTGGTTTGCGCGTGTTTGCGCCGTTTAAATTATAGTTTATACGCTTCCGCACTTATTTTCATGTTTCGTATTTAATTCTGATTTTAAGAAACTTTATTTAATTTAGAAATTATATTTTGTAATTGTTGCGTCGTTTGGTGTAACTAATGGCTAAGATCCTGGTATGTCACGCGCCTAACGGTATTACCCCGTTTGTGGAAATTGAGGGTGTGACAGATTGGTATCAGAGCCAATGGTTATAGCGAACTAAATTAAATATGCATTTCATTTGCATTGCATTTAGACTATAGCCTGATGCCTTAGTTACACGCATATAGACACGTTTAACTTCATTAGTTTGCCTTGTCTAATTGTTATACTTGCTTGGGATCTGCCTGGTGTGGTATATTCTTGTGAGCGTTCGGCTACAGGAATGACATAATCATCCCTTCATTCTATGTTTTTGGGAAAAGGCCAGTTCATCTTGATTTCCCGTTGTTACTTCATGTTTCCTCGTACAAGCGACTCTGAGTTGCTATGAGTTACGAGAGGGTTATTTACGAATTACCTGTACCTTACCTTTTACATTATACCTCTCGGAATTGGATACAATACCATTGGTGCCTAACTTGGATGGTTCATTAGGAGCATGTTCTGCCTCCTGTTGAATGCGTTTCGCATAAGAGAGTTGCGTCTGCTAATTCTTCCTTACCTACCCTACCACATCTCTGTCTTATGGAACAGATAATAGCTGTACTGGTGGTTACCATACATATTACGAGGCAACTTATCAAAGTTTACTTGCGATAACGCTATTTACCCATTTGACCTGAGCGCATCAGCGATTCCTTGCCCAAGTGAATATTTCTTCAACCGATTCTTTCGTACAAGTTTGGTTAATTGACCCTTGGTTTAATAACTATATCCTTGATACCTCTATCATTAATAACACTCTGTACTTGACAATGTATGTTAGCTCGGATAAGAGGAACCAAGGGTGATCATGCAAAGCAAATTACCATCACGGGTGCACACGTGATTTTAACTTGTCATGCATGAGAAATCTTGCGAATCCTGTCGGATGATAACAGTCATAGTCAGTACAAAGTTTTAATTCTATACTTTGGGGACACGAGAGCCTCAATCCGTATAAAACTTCACTAATCTCCTTGCCAATTCTTTTTCTTTTATTTATTTTTATCCATTAGACTTTTGTTCTTTTTTTTCACACCCAGAGGAGAAAGGTTGTTTCCCATCCGACTGATGTTTTGAATTTTAGTATTTGGTTTAATTCATTGTAGACGTACTTACAATTTGTTTAATCAGAAATTATTATTTGAACTCATTAGTTGTATGTGTGCTAAATTCTTTTAATTACTTGTACTTAAATGAAGTAGATATGTTGCATATTACTTATTTTTGTATTTGTGATTGTTAAGAATGTCTGGAATTGGCCGAGGACGCGGACGTGGTCGTGGAACCATCAACATGACCCCAGCTGAACTGGCAGCCCTAATCAATCAGCATGTGGCTGATGCTCTTGCAAATCCTAATTTCAATCCGCATGCCGCTCCAATCGGTAAGCAATACCAAACTTACTCCTAACGTTAACCTTTTGTCATCTTGGTTAAGTCGAAATATTTATTCAAAAATTCTAAAGACCTGATCTAAACTCGTTGCAGGACAAAGAGCATGCACCTTCAAGTCCTTCATAGACTGCAAGCCAAACCCATTCAAAGGGACTGAAGGAGCAGTAGGACTACTCCATTGGTTTGAGAAATTGGAGTCAGTGTTTGAGATTTGCAACTGCCCTGCTGAGAGTAGAGTGAAGTATGCTGCCGGCACGATGGACGGTGCCGCACTGAGCTGGTGCCTCACGAGTTGGCTACTCTGTGTCCTACTATGATCAACCCGACTTACAAACGAGTTGAGAGATACATTGACGGGCTAGTACCGGAGATACAGAGCATGATCACCGCTGCTAGACCAACCACTATCCAGGAGGCTGTCCAATTGGCCTACAAGCTGACTGACCAAGCCGTCACGCAGGGCAAACTGCCCCCGCCTGGTGCTACAAGCAGTTCTAATGACAACAAGAGGAAGTGGGAACCTTCTACCAATGGAAAACAATCTTCATCCTCCACTCCACAGCAACAACACAGCAAGAGATTCAACCAACCACAACCTATTCAAGACTCGAGTAGTTTTGGCGGCTACCATGGCAACCTCCCAAAATGTAACAAATGCAAGTTTCATCACAACGGGCAGTGCACGAAGAACACTTGTGAGAGATGTGGAAGGTTTGGACATGTTGCCAAGAATTACAGGGTGAACCTTTCAGTAAAAGCACCTCAACAACAACCACAACAGAACTACAAACAGCCTGGGTGTTATGAATGTGGACAATCTGGTCACTATAGGAGGGAATGTCCGAAACTAAAAAGGAATGGTAACAATGGTGCTGATAACCGCCCTGGCAACGACAACGGAAACGACAGGGGCAACGGTAATGGTGGATCCAAGGGGAGAGCTTTTATCATTGGATCAGGTGAGGCTTGTAATGATCCTTCTACTGTAACTGGTAAATTTCCTGTCAATGGTTGCTTTGCCTCTGTGCTATTTGATTCTGGTGCTGATAGGAGTTTCATTTCGCATAAGTTCAGTCGATTGCTAGATGATAATTCTGTAGCCCTAGATACGAATTATACAGTAGAAATAGCAAACGGTAAGATCATCGAGTCTTCTCGCATATACAGGGGTTGTAAGATTAGTCTATCTGGGCATGATTTTGATATTGACCTTCTATCAATTACACTCGGTAGCTTTGATGTCGTTGTTGGCATGGATTGGTTGTCTAAGAACCAAGCCGAAATCATTTGTCGTGAGAAACTCGTTCGACTACCTTTGCCTGATGGAAAGATACTCACTGTGGAAGGCGACAAGAGTGGTGCAGTGGTTGGCATCATCTCATATATGAAAGCACAGAAGTGGTTGAGGAAAGGGCATTCGGCGATTTTAGCTCTAGTTACTGAAAAGATTTCTGAGGAGAAACGACTGGAAGACATTCCGGTTGTTAGAGATTTTCCTGAGGTATTTCCCGAGGACCTACCTGGCCTTCCTCCACACAGGCAGGTAGAATTCCAGATTGAGTTAGCACCTGGAGCAGCTCCGATCGCTCGGGCGCCGTACCGTTTAGCACCGAACGAACTACAAGAGTTATCCAAGCAATTGCAGGAATTGCTGGACAAGGGATTTATACATCCCAGCTCTTCACCATGGGGAGCTCCAGTGCTTTTCGTGAAGAAGAAAGATGGAACCTTCAGAATGTGTATTGACTACCGAGAGCTGAACAAGGTGACAATCAAGAATAGATATCCACTTCTGCGCATTGATGACCTGTTTGACCAGTTGCAAGGATCAAGCTACTATTCCAAGATCGATCTGAGATCAGGTTATCATCAGCTACGAGTTCGAGAGGAAGACATCTCGAAGACGGCATTCAGAACTCGTTACGGGCACTATGAGTTTGCAGTAATGCCTTTTGGATTGATCAATGCCCCAGCAGTTTTCATGGACCTCATGAACCGTGTTTGCAAACCTTATTTGGATAAGTTTGTCATTGTCTTTATTGATGACATACTAATCTACTCTCAGAATAAGGAAGATCATGAGGAACATCTGAGGATCATTCTGGAATTGTTGAAGAATGAACAATTGTATGCAAAGTTCTCAAAATGTGACTTCTGGATGCGAAAAGTACAGTTTCTTGGTCATGTGGTGAACGAAAAGGGTATACATGTAGATCCTTCAAAGATTGAAACAATAAAGGATTGGCCGGCACCGAAAACACCCACTGAGGTGCGACAATTCCTTGGTTTGGCAGGTTATTACCGACGATTTATCGAGGGATTCTCAAAGTTAGCATAACCTCTAACTGCCCTGACCCACAAGGGAACCATCTACAAATGGGGCAGCCAAGAGGAGTCAGCATTTCAGACACTTAAGGACAAACTCTGCAGTGCGCCGATCCTAGCCTTGCCAGAAGGAACGGAGGACTTTGTTGTTTATTGTGATGCATCCATCCAGGGTTTGGGATGTGTACTGATGCAACGCAACAATGTCATTGCTTATGCGTCTAGACAACTCAAAGTACACGATAAAAATTACACAACGCATGATCTGGAACTAGGAGCCGTAGTGTTTGCCCTGAAAATCTGGAGGCACTACTTATATGGAACTAGGTGTACGATCTACACAGACCACAAGAGCCTCCAACACATATATGACCAAAAAGAATTGAATATGCGACAACGACGATGGTTAGAACTGCTCAACGACTATGACTGTGCCATCAAATATCATCCGGGTAAGGCTAATGTGGTAGCCGACGCCCTCAGCCGAAAGGAAACCCCTAAACCTCGTCGTGTACGCGCATTGCAATTGACCATTCACTCCGATCTGCCAGAGCAAATCAAGGCTGCCCAATCTGAAGCCTTGAAAGTTGAGAATCTAAAGACGGATTCCATGCGAGGCATGGAGAAACAGCTAGAGACCAAGACTGATGGAATTCGTTATTTCATGGAACGGATCTGGGTACCACAGTATGGGAATTTACGAGAGCTAGTAATGGATGAAGCTCATAAGTCACGCTACTCAATTCACCCGGGTTCAGACAAAATGTACCAAGATCTAAAGGAGTGTTATTGGTGGCCGAACATGAAAGCTGAGATTGCCACCTATGTAGGCAGATGTTTAACTTGCTCCAAGGTTAAGGTGGAATATCAGAGACCGTCCGGTTTACTCCAGCAACCGGAACTTCCAGTGTGGAAATGGGAGCAGATCTCGATGGACTTTGTCACAAAGTTGCCTAGGACTCCCGGCGGATGCGATACCATTTGGGTTATAATAGATCGCTTAACAAAATCCGCTCACTTCCTAGCAATCCAAGAGACTGATCGAATGGATAAGTTGACACGGATTTATTTAAGAGAAATAGTCTCCCGGCACGGTGTACCGGTATCTATCATATCTGATCATGACGCTCGGTTCACTTCTCATTTCTGGCAATCTTTACAACGATCATTGGGAACGCGGTTGGACATGAGCACTGCGTATCATCCACAAACTGATGGTCAGAGTGAGCGTACGATTCAGACATTGGAAGATATGTTGCATGCCTGTGTAATTGATTTTGGCAGCAACTGGGAAACTTATTTACCATTAGTTGAGTTCTCCTACAATAACAGTTATCACACATCAATAAAAGCCGCACCCTTTGAGGCACTATATGGGCGTAAGTGCCGATCACCTATTTGTTGGGCAGAAGTTGGAGAAGGCCAACTTACAGGTCCTGAGCTTGTGCACGAGACGACTGAGAAGATTGTGCAAATACGTAACCGTATGGCAGCAGCACGTGACCGACAGAAGAGTTACGCTGATAAACGTCGTAAGCCGTTGGAGTTTCAGATTGGTGATAAAGTACTCTTAAAAGTCTCACCCTGGAAAGGGGTGATACACTTTGGAAAGCGTGGTAAACTAAACCCTAGGTACGTTGTACCGTTTGAGATTGTCAAGCGAGTTGGTCCAGTAGCCAATCAACTGAATTTACCAGAAGAGCTCAGTGGAATACACAACGTGTTCCACGTGTCTAATCTGAGAAAGTGTTTATTTGATGACTCACTTGTCGTGCCATTAGAGGAACTAGGGATTGATGAACAGCTTCGTTTCATTGAAGAACCAGTTGAGATTATGGATCAAGAAGTCAAAACCCTAAAGCGTAGCAAGATTCCCATTGTGCGCGTTAGGTGGAACTCAAAACGTGGACCAGAATTTACCTGGGAACGCGAGGATCAAATGAAGAGGAAATACCCGCAACTGTTCAAAGATCAAGTATCAACCTCCAAAGGTATCCATTTTAAGATATCTTTCTTTAAATTTCGAGACGAAATTCCCTTCAACAAGGGGATGATGTCATAATTCTTACGAAACCTTACGTTCTTTATTTTGGATTTATTTCAGAAATCTCAGAAACCCTATCATAAGCGAGCTTCAGACCTCCTACCGTTACTGTTAAAACTGACATTCCACGTGAACCTGATGTTCTAATTTTCGGGACGAAAATTCCTTCAGCAAGGGGATGATGTGACAACCCGAAATTTTCAGGTTAACATCGATAACACTCTTCGACATTTTAAATAAATCATATTATTTAATAATAATGATTAAATATTATTACAATAATGGCTATTATTATTATTATTACTAGTAATAATTTAACAAATTTAACCTAAATATATATTAGGCCAACTTGGAGGACCTAAGGTGCATATTATCTTATAACCCCCTCCCTTCTCGGATCCCCTCATAACCAACCCCCTCCATCCGCTTTCTTCCATTCGAAACCCTAAACAACTCCATCAACTCCACCACCAATCTCTGACGGCAGCCAAGCCACGACCTACATCTCCGACGAAATTTCTCTCCAACCGTGGGTCCTTATAGACCCGGAAACCCTCTACTCGTGGTAGTCATTCCTGGTGATCTTCTTCTCATCTACTGCGGTCCCTCGGTGACCGACACCTCTTCGGTGATCGGGAGAACCAACCGAAACAACCCCACTAGGTACGATCCCTCTCTTTCATTACTTATGTTCGTGACGTGACATATGGCTTCGAGTGCTCGGTTACGGTTTTCGGTGGCAAACAGGTTCCGGTTTCGGTTGTGATGTAGATGGTTGTGGGTATATGTGTTTTGGGTTTTATTTATTATGGTGTGTGTATATATATATCCGAGCATGCGTGTGTTCAGCATTTAGATGTAAGTGGTTGACTTTTATTTCTACAATGTATGTATGTGTGTGTTTCTGTGACTTTTGTGTCTTGCCGAGTGTGTGTTGCGTTATGTATGTATATATAAGTATTCGGTGTATATATATAAGCATGTGTGTGTTGCGTTGTGTGCCTATATATGCATGTAGGTTGCGCATGTATATGTAATCGGTTATGTATGCTTGTTGCTGGAAGATGTTATAGCAGCCGGGGGTGTAGCATATATATACATATATTTGTTTTGCAATATATATGCATATAGATTGGTAGTTGGGTCCTCGACAGTGTGTTATTTTATGTATATATGTGTGTTCATGCATGGGTATTTATGCATGTGTGTTGTATGCGATGTGCATGTATGTAATGTGAATGTGAAGTTTGTGTGTGCTTATTTAGTATTATAATTGTGTGTGTTAAGCAATGATATATGTGTGTGTTATGCAATGATATATGTGTGTGTTATGCATGATCCATGTGTGTAATCTGCTAGTGTGTTTTTCTGCATATATTAGTGTATGAATGCATGTATGCATATGTATTTTGTTAATATATATATAATATACATGTTTGATTTTGTTGGATGTATGTGGTTGGTCAAGCTTAATTGAGAAGGTAATTGTGTTTATTTGTGCTTGCGTGTGCATGGGTGAATTGGGACGCTTGGCCTGAAACCGAGAATACGAAACCGTACGATCGTTATATTCATATTTAATAATTAAAAATTAATATTATATATTAATTTAAATCCAGGTTGAGCGGAGACCCTAAAGGTTGTGCTTTCGTTTATTAATTGTTGTGCATTTAAGGTGAGTTCTCAGCCCCACTTTCGTATTATACTCTCTTTTGGGGGAGAGAAACATGTTTTTTTTATAAACATACAATACTTAGATTGGTAATACTGCATATACTGGTTTATCATTGTCATACCACTACGCCTCTTCGGACCGTTAATATGGAATTAGCGAGGTGATTGTTAGTAGATCTATTGGGTTTGACAAACCCCACCCGGGCTAGTCGCGCTAGTTTGACTGGAGGACAAACGGGTGAATGGTTAGCCTGTTTTACAGTGTTGTGTTCTGGTATCCATAGCCGGGGCATTCATTATATTATTACTGTCAGCTCGGTCGCGAAATTCATGCACATAGTGACTTGTTGTAGGCTAGCTACCTACTTATATGCTTTGATTACTTAATCTGGATTTCATTACTATTGCTTACTATTTTCTGATAAACCTGTGAACTCACCAACCTTGTGTTGACACTTTAGCATGTTTCTTTCAGGTTCTTAAGCTGCGCACGAATAGGAGCATCTCGCATTGCATTCATCATCGTAAAGTCAAATGAACAATCTACATTTTTCTATAAATTATATTTATTTGGTTTGCGCGTGTTTGCGCCGTTTAAATTATAGTTTATACGCTTCCGCACTTATTTTCATGTTTCGTATTTAATTCTGATTTTAAGAAACTTTATTTAATTTAGAAATTATATTTTGTAATTGTTGCGTCGTTTGGTGTAACTAATGGCTAAGATCCTGGTATGTCACGCGCCTAACGGTATTACCCCGTTTGTGGAAATTGAGGGTGTGACAGATTGGTATCAAAGCCAATGGTTATAGCGAACTAAATTAAATATGCATTTCATTTGCATTGCATTTAGACTATAGCCTTATGCCTTAGTTACACGCATATAGACACGTTTAACTTCATTAGTTTGCCTTGTCTAATTGTTATACTTGCTTGGGATTTGCCTGGTGTGGTATATTCTTGTGAGCGTTCGGCTACAGGAATGACATAATCATCCCTTCATTCTATGTTTATGGGAAAAGGTCAGTTCATCTTGATTTCCCGTTGTTACCTCATGTTTCCTCGTACAAGCGACTCTGAGTTGCTATGAGTTACGAGAGGGTTATTTATGAATTACCTGTACCTTACCTTTTACATTATACCTCTCGGAATTGGATACAATACCATTGGTGCCTAAGTTGGATGGTTCATTAGGAGCATGTTCTGCCTCCTGTTGAATGCGTTTCGCATAAGAGAGTTGCGTCTGCTAATTCTTCCTTACCTACCCTACCACATCTCTGTCTTATGGAACAGATAATAGCTGTACTGGTGGTTACCATACATATTAGGAGACAACTTATCAAAGTTTACTTGCGATAACGCTATTTACCCATTTGACCTGAGCGCATCAGCGATTCCTTGCCCAAGTGAATATTTCTTCAACCGATTCTTTCGTACAAGTTTGGTTAATTGACCCTTGGTTTAATAACTATATCCTTGATACCTCTATCATTAATAACATTCTGTACTTGACAATGTATGTTAGCTCGGATAAGAGGAACCAAGGGTGATCATGCAAAGCAAATTACCATCAAGGGTGCACACGTGATTTTAACTTGTCATGCATGAGAAATCTTGCGAATCCTGTCGGATGATAACAGTCATAGTCAGTACAAAGTTTTAATTCTATACTTTGGGGACACGAGAGCCTCAATCCGTATAAAACTTCACTAATCTCCTTGCCAATTCTTTTTCTTTTATTTATTTTTATCCATTGGACTTTTGTTCTTTTTTTTTCACACCCAGAGGAGAAAGGTTGTTTCCCATCCGACTGATGTTTTGAATTTTAGTATTTGGTTTAATTCATTGTAGACGTACTTACAATTTGTTTAATCAGAAATTATTATTTGAACTCATTAGTTGTATGTGTGCTAAATTCTTTTAATTACTTGTACTTAAATGAAGTAGATATGTTGCATATTACTTATTTTTGTATTTGTGATTGTTCAGAATGTCTGGAATTGGCCGAGGACGCGGACGTGGTCGTGGAACCATCAACATGACCCCAGCTGAACTGGCAGCCCTAATCAATCAGCATGTGGCTGATGCTCTTGCAAATCCTAATTTCAATCCGCAGGCCGCTCCAATCGGTAAGCAATACCAAACTTACTCCTAACGTTAACCTTTTGTCATCCTGGTTAAGTCGAAATATTTATTCAAAAATTCTAAAGACCTGATCTAAACTCGTTGCAGGACAAAGAGCATGCACCTTCAAGTCCTTCATAGACTGCAAGCCAAACCCATTCAAAGGGACTGAAGGAGCAGTAGGACTACTCCGTTGGTTTGAGAAATTGGAGTCAGTGTTTGAGATTTGCAACTGCCCTGCTGAGAGTAGAGTGAAGTATGCTGCCGGCACGATGGACGGTGCCGCACTGAGCTGGTGGAACACGCAAGTCCAGATGTTGGGCGTTGAGACTGCAAATGCTACAACCTGGGCAGATTTCAAGAACTTATTGAAGGAGGAATACTGTTCCAGGGATGAAGTACAAAAACTAGAAACTGAATTTTGGAACCTGAGGATGGTTGGTTCTGAGATTGAAGCTTACACCACTCGTTCTCACGAGTTGGCTACTCTGTGTCCTACTATGATCAACCCGACTTACAAACGAGTTGAGAGATACATTGACGGGCTAGTACCGGAGATACAGAGCATGATCACCGCTGCTAGACCAACCACTATCCAGGAGGCTGTCCAATTGGCCTACAAGCTGACTGACCAAGCCGTCACGCAGGGCAAACTGCCCCCGCGTGGTGCTACAAGCAGTTCTAATGACAACAAGAGGAAGTGGGAACCTTCTACCAATGGAAAACAATCTTCATCCTCTACTCCACAGCAACAACACAGCAAGAGATTCAACCAACCACAACCTATTCAAGACTCGAGTAGTTTTGGCGGCTACCATGGCAACCTCCCAAAATGTAACAAATGCATGTTTCATCACAACGGGCAGTGCACTAAGAACACTTGTGAGAGATGTGGAAGGTTTGGACATGTTGCCAAGAATTACAGGGTGAACCTTTCAGTAAAAGCACCTCAACAACAACCACAACAGAACTACAAACAGCCTGGGTGTTATGAATGTGGACAATCTGGTCACTATAGGAGGGAATGTCCGAAACTAAAAAGGAATGGTAACAATGGTGCTGATAACCGCCCTGGCAACGACAACGGAAACGACAGGGGCAACGGTAATGGTGGATCCAAGGGGAGAGCTTTTATCATTGGATCAGGTGAGGCTTGTAATGATCCTTCTACTGTAACTGGTAAATTTCCTGTCAATGGTTGCTTTGCCTCTGTGCTATTTGATTCTGGTGCTGATAGGAGTTTCATTTCGCATAAGTTCAGTCGATTGCTAGATGATAATTCTGTAGCCCTAGATACGAATTATACAGTAGAAATAGCAAACGGTAAGATCATCGAGTCTTCTCGCATATACAGGGGTTGTAAGATTAGTCTATCTGGGCATGATTTTGATATTGACCTTCTATCAATTACACTCGGTAGCTTTGATGTCGTTGTTGGCATGGATTGGTTGTCTAAGAACCAAGCCGAAATCATTTGTCGTGAGAAACTCGTTCGACTACCTTTGCCTGATGGAAAGATACTCACTGTGGAAGGCGACAAGAGTGGTGCAGTGGTTGGCATCATCTCATATATGAAAGCACAGAAGTGGTTGAGGAAAGGGCATTCGGCGATTTTAGCTCTAGTTACTGAAAAGATTTCTGAGGAGAAACGACTGGAAGACATTCCGGTTGTTAGAGATTTTCCTGAGGTATTTCCCGAGGACCTACCTGGCCTTCCTCCACACAGGCAGGTAGAATTCCAGATTGAGTTAGCACCTGGAGCAGCTCCGATCGCTCGGGCGCCGTACCGTTTAGCACCGAACGAACTACAAGAGTTATCCAAGCAATTGCAGGAATTGCTGGACAAGGGATTTATACATCCCAGCTCTTCACCATGGGGAGCTCCAGTGCTTTTCGTGAAGAAGAAAGATGGAACCTTCAGAATGTGTATTGACTACCGAGAGCTGAACAAGGTGACAATCAAGAATAGATATCCACTTCTGCGCATTGATGACCTGTTTGACCAGTTGCAAGGATCAAGCTACTATTCCAAGATCGATCTGAGATCAGGTTATCATCAGCTACGAGTTCGAGAGGAAGACATCTCGAAGACGGCATTCAGAACTCGTTACGGGCACTATGAGTTTGCAGTAATGCCTTTTGGATTGATCAATGCCCCAGCAGTTTTCATGGACCTCATGAACCGTGTTTGCAAACCTTATTTGGATAAGTTTGTCATTGTCTTTATTGATGACATACTAATCTACTCTCAGAATAAGGAAGATCATGAGGAACATCTGAGGATCATTCTGGAATTGTTGAAGAATGAACAATTGTATGCAAAGTTCTCAAAATGTGACTTCTGGATGCGAAAAGTACAGTTTCTTGGTCATGTGGTGAACGAAAAGGGTATACATGTAGATCCTTCAAAGATTGAAACAATAAAGGATTGGCCGGCACCGAAAACACCCACTGAGGTGCGACAATTCCTTGGTTTGGCAGGTTATTACCGACGATTTATCGAGGGATTCTCAAAGTTAGCATAACCTCTAACTGCCCTGACCCACAAGGGAACCATCTACAAATGGGGCAGCCAAGAGGAGTCAGCATTTCAGACACTTAAGGACAAACTCTGCAGTGCGCCGATCCTAGCCTTGCCAGAAGGAACGGAGGACTTTGTTATTTATTGTGATGCATCCATCCAGGGTTTGGGATGTGTACTGATGCAACGCAACAATGTCATTGCTTATGCGTCTAGACAACTCAAAGTACACGATAAAAATTACACAACGCATGATCTGGAACTAGGAGCCGTAGTGTTTGCCCTGAAAATCTGGAGGCACTACTTATATGGAACTAGGTGTACGATCTACACAGACCACAAGAGCCTCCAACACATATATGACCAAAAAGAATTGAATATGCGACAACGACGATGGTTAGAACTGCTCAAGGACTATGACTGTGCCATCAAATATCATCCGGGTAAGGCTAATGTGGTAGCCGACGCCCTCAGCCGAAAGGAAACCCCTAAACCTCGTCGTGTACGCGCATTGCAATTGACCATTCACTCCGATCTGCCAGAGCAAATCAAGGCTGACCAATCTGAAGCCTTGAAAGTTGAGAATCTAAAGACGGATTCCATGCGAGGCATGGAGAAACAGCTAGAGACCAAGACTGATGGAATTCGTTATTTCATGGAACGGATCTGGGTACCACAGTATGGGAATTTACGAGAGCTAGTAATGGATGAAGCTCATAAGTCACGCTACTCAATTCACCCGGGTTCAGACAAAATGTACCAAGATCTAAAGGAGTGTTATTGGTGGCCGAACATGAAAGCTGAGATTGCCACCTATGTAGGCAGATGTTTAACTTGCTCCAAGGTTAAGGTGGAATATCAGAGACCGTCCGGTTTACTCCAGCAACCGGAACTTCCAGTGTGGAAATGGGAGCAGATCTCGATGGACTTTGTCACAAAGTTGCCTAGGACTCCCGGCGGATGCGATACCATTTGGGTTATAATAGATCGCTTAACAAAATCCGCTCACTTCCTAGCAATCCAAGAGACTGATCGAATGGATAAGTTGACACGGATTTATTTAAGAGAAATAGTCTCCCGGCACGGTGTACCGGTATCTATCATATCTGATCGTGACGCTCGGTTCACTTCTCATTTCTGGCAATCTTTACAATGATCATTGGGAACGCGGTTGGACATGAGCACTGCGTATCATCCACAAACTGATGGTCAGAGTGAGCGTACGATTCAGACATTGGAAGATATGTTGCATGCCTGTGTAATTGATTTTGGCAGCAACTGGGAAACTTATTTACCATTAGTTGAGTTCTCCTACAATAACAGTTATCACACATCAATAAAAGCCGCACCCTTTGAGGCACTATATGGGCGTAAGTGCCGATCACCTATTTGTTGGGCAGAAGTTGGAGAAGGCCAACTTACAGGTCCTGAGCTTGTGCACGAGACGACTGAGAAGATTGTGCAAATACGTAACCGTATGGCAGCAGCACGTGACCGACAGAAGAGTTACGCTGATAAACGTCGTAAGCCGTTGGAGTTTCAGATTGGTGATAAAGTACTCTTAAAAGTCTCACCCTGGAAAGGGGTGATACACTTTGGAAAGCGTGGTAAACTAAACCCTAGGTACGTTGTACCGTTTGAGATTGTCAAGCGAGTTGGTCCAGTAGCCAATCAACTGAATTTACCAGAAGAGCTCAGTGGAATACACAACGTGTTCCACGTGTCTAATCTGAGAAAGTGTTTATTTGATGACTCACTTGTCGTGCCATTAGAGGAACTAGAGATTGATGAACAGCTTCGTTTCATTGAAGAACCAGTTGAGATTATGGATCAAGAAGTCAAAACCCTAAAGCGTAGCAAGATTCCCATTGTGCGCGTTAGGTGGAACTCAAAACGTGGACCAGAATTTACCTGGGAACGCGAGGATCAAATGAAGAGGAAATACCCGCAACTGTTCAAAGATCAAGTATCAACCTCCAAAGGTATCCATTTTAAGATATCTTTCTTTAAATTTCGAGACGAAATTCCCTTCAACAAGGGGATGATGTCACAATTCTTACGAAACCTTACGTTCTTTATTTTGGATTTATTTCAGAAATCTCAGAAACCCTATCATAAGCGAGCTTCAGACCTCCTACCGTTACTGTTAAAACTGACATTCCACGTGAACCTGATGTTCTAATTTTCGGGATGAAAATTCCTTCAGCAAGGGGATGATGTGACAACCCGAAATTTTCAGGTTAACATCGATAACACTCTTCGACATTTTAAATAAATCATATTATTTAATAATAATGATTAAATATTATTACAATAATGGCTATTATTATTATTATTACTAGTAATAATTTAACAAATTTAACCTAAATATATATTAGGCCAACTTGGAGGACCTAAGGTGCATATTATCTTATAACCCCCCTCCCTTCTCGGATCCCCTCATAACCAACCCCCCTCCATCCGCTTTCTTCCATTCGAAACCCTAAACAACTCCATCAACTCCACCACCAATCTCTGACGGCAGCCAAGCCACGACCTACATCTCCGACGAAATTTCTCTCCAACCGTGGGTCCTTATACACCCGGAAACCCTCTACTCGTGGTAGTCATTCCTGGTGATCTTCTTGTCATCAACTGCGGTCCCTCGGTGACCGACACCTCTTCGGTGATCGGGAGAACCAACCGAAACAACCCCACTAGGTACGATCCCTCTCTTTCATTACTTATGTTCGTGACGTGACATATGGCTTCGAGTGCTCGGTTACGGTTTTCGGTGGCAAACAGGTTCCGGTTTCGGTTGTGATGTAGATGGTTGTGGGTATATGTGTTTTGGGTTTTATTTGTTAAGGTGTGTGTATATATATATATCCGAGCATGCGTGTGTTCAGCATTTAGATGTAAGTGGTTGACTTTTATTTCTACAATGTATGTATGTGTGTGTTTCTGTGACTTTTGTGTCTTACCGAGTGTGTGTTGCGTTATGTATGTATATATAAGTATTCGGTGTATATATATAAGCATGTGTGTGTGTTGCGTTGTGTGCCTATATATGCATGTAGGTTGCGCATGTATATGTAATCAGTTATGTATGCTTGTTGCTGGAAGATTTTATAGCAGCCGGGGGTGTAGCATATATATACATATATTTGTTTTGCAATATATATGCATATAGATTGGTAGTTGGGTCCTCGACAGTGTGTGATTTTATGTATATATGTGTGTTCATGCATGGGTATTTATGCATGTGTGTTGTATGCGATGTGCATGTATGTAATGTGAATGGGAAGTTTGTGTGTGCTTATTTAGTATTATAATTGTGTGTGTTAAGCAATGATATATGTGTGTGTTATGCAATGATATATGTGTGTGTTATGCATGATCCATGTGTGTAATCTGCTAGTGTGTTTTTCTGCATATATTAGTGTATGAATGCATGTATGCATATGTATTTTGTTATATATATATATATAATATACATGTTTGATTTTGTTGGATGTATGTGGTTGGTCAAGCTTAATTGAGAAGGTAATTGTGTTTATTTGTGCTTGCGTGTGCATGGGTGAATTGGGACGCTTGGCCTGAAACCGAGAATACGAAACCGTACGATCGTTATATTCATATTTAATAATTAAAAATTAATATTATATATTAATTTAAATCCAGGTTGAGCGAAGACCCTAAACGTTGTGCTTTCGTTTATTAATTGCTGTGCATTTAAGGTGAGTTCTCAGCCCCACTTTCGTATTATACTCTCTTTTGGGGGAGAGAAACATGTTGTTTTTATAAACATACAATACTTAGATTGGTAATACTACATATACTGGTTTATTATTGTGATACCACTAAGCCTCTTCGGACCGTTAATATGGAATTAGCGAGGTGATTGTTAGTAGATCTACTGGGTTTGACAAACACCACCCGGGCTAGTCGCGCTAGTTTGACTGGGGGTCAAACGGGTGAATGGTTAGCCTGTTTTACAGTGTTGTGGTCTGGTATCCACAGCCGGGGCATTCAGTATATTATTACTGTCAGCTCGGTCGCGAAATTCATGCACATAGTGACTTGTTGTAGGCTAGCTACCTACTTATATGCTTTGATTACTTAATCTGGATTTCATTACTATTGCTTACTATTTTCTGATAAACCTGTGAACTCACCAACCTTGTGTTGACACTTTAGCATGTTTCTTTCAGGTTCTTAAGCTGCGCACGAATAGGAGCATCTCGCATTGCATTCATCATCGTAGAGTCAAATGAACAATCTACATTTTTCTATAAATTATATTTATTTGATTTGCGCGTGTTTGCGCCGTTTAAATTATGGTTTATACGCTTCCGCACTTATTTCATGTATTGTATTTAATTCTGATTTTAAGAAACTTTATTTAATTTAGAAATTATATTTTGTAATTGTTGCGTCGTTTGGTGTAACTAATGGCTAAGATCCTGGTATGTCACGCGCCTAAGGGTATTACCCCGTTTGTGGAAATTGAGGGTGTGACAATAAAGAGCTTTTTATGTAAATATATATGACTTGGTCGAGTTGAGTCAACAAAGCCTAGAGGTTTTTCCATCACACAGTATGTGATAAGTCACCATGAAGTTGTCATATATCCTATAGTCAAGATAAAGTAATTGAAAAACTAACCGAATAGTGGTTGGTTTGACCATAAAGCTAAACATTTTAGTGGAAGCAACACCTTCTGTTCGATGAAAGTCCTTAGCGAAAAGTAAAGCTTTATCGAAACTAACATATAATTATGATTAATCTTGTATGCCCGCATATACCCAAAAATATTTGCGGTTTACGTTTATTTCTAGTTTACAAAAGGTATGTACAACTCAGATAGATAATCGACATATTAGAAGTATGCAGTTTCAGTACTATGTTGTCTGCAAAAGGTAAAACACAACAGACGGCAGAGTACTTCAGTACAAACAATATTGTCCAATGTTGTGATTGATCAACAGAGCATTCATTTGAGTGTTGATATGCAGTCAATCAACATATCATCACTTTCAGTGTTGATCAGCATTGGTTCAACACTTGGCATGTGCTGATCGGTAGTGGATCAGGCATTGGCATCATTTGTCAGTTGAGAGCCATGTGCTGAATCCCTGAGTTTTCAGTAGCTTCATCCTTTTTACAAGACAACAAATTTTCCCTAGGATGATGCTACCAAAACTCTATCTTCATCCTTCTAGCATCCTGATAATCAGTAGTTCATACATGTATCATCTGCAATCTCTTGAGGGTTTTTCAAGAGTCGGATTGATCAAGTCCTTCATGTTGTGTCGAGATGGTCTAAAGTGATCATACTCCTTGACTTCAGTTTTGCCGACACCAACAAAGGTCAAACAAAAGGTGTTGGTTGAGGAATTGTAGCTTTAATAAGTGATTGGGTCATGAATTCTCAAAGGATTCACATGTAGAACATCTTCTTCATAAGGCCATGAAGAAGTATATATGTCATTTCTGAGCATGTTGGCGAATTTCATAAAAGATATGGAGGTTTTTTATTTTTTGAGACTTAACACACGGAGCCGTAATGAAAATGTGATGTGTAATGTTGGATATTAGATGTCTGATCATCAATAATATCAACATTACCATCAATTACGATCCAAAGAGTTACACTAATTGTTTCATGTTATAATTCACGAACCACGATTTAATTGATTATGATTAATTATTTAGAAAAACAACTAAAGAGAGGGGATTACATGTTTGTTAATTAATAGTTAACTAATTAAATGTTTAAAGTTTTAAAAGGTTTAAAGGTTTAATTAATTAGTGAATGGTTATCTTGAGAACCATCCGTTTTTATGAGAACTTTAAGAACCAATATGAGCCACACATTTCTTATCACATGCAAGTCACATTGCATTTTTCCCCTTTTTTAAAATGTTCATAACTTTTTTTCACGACATCATTTTTTCAAAAAAAATTCTCCATTAATTTAAGTAATTTTTATATTTCCAACGCATACCATATCGATATACTTTTTTTTAAAAAAATCGGTCATCCGTTATTTACATATGTGTAAATCTGGTTATACACATGTGTAATACCGGATTTACACATGTGTGAATTGTGTAATTTGGTATTGCACATGTGTAAAACGAATTTCGTAAAAAAATAATATTTTTTTGTTTTTTATAATATTTTTTTATTTTTTAATGAAAGAGAAAAACTAGGGAAACATTTTTGTCTTTTTATTTTTTGTATTTTTTAATTATTTTTCATTTTATAATTATTTTAATTATGTTTTTATTAATTATCATTTTGCCATTGAAAACTAGTGGCTCAAATTGGTTCCTAGAGTTCGCACAAAAATATAAAGTTCTCATTTGATCCCTCCCCTAGTTAATTAATTGTTAATTAGTTAACCATAAGGATTTGTGTGATTAAAAGTTATTTACATAAGATTATTAACTATTAATAAAAATAGGCGACCAAAATAAAAAATTGTTTAAAATATTACCGGGATTAACCCCACCCCACCCTTGGTGCTCCTCTCGGTTGGACACCATACACCACCATATCGTCAGTCTCCACCGCCGCCATTGATCAGTGCTACGAAGTGCAGTTGTTGTAAGTTGGTTGCTTTTTGTGAATCTAGTCATCTAGCAAGGCCATTGATTGCTTTCAAGATGTAAAGTTTTGGTTTTTATCGTCAACGTATAAGATTTTCACCGATTTATGGTTTAATTAGTTTGATCGTGTGTAACTGGATGCCTGATTTGAGTATTCAATTAATAAGATTAATTTGACAAAATGTTTATGCTAACTTTGGTATAAAGATTTTATTTTTAGAAAAAGATGACAACTTAAATTGTTAAAGTTGTCTCACGATACCTAACGGTTTTTACTTTAGAAACTCGAGTATAACATCGTGAATTACATGACAATATGGAAGAGTTGCAATAGACTGATGATCAATTAGTACAAGGTCATTAGTGTTGACCAACCTGGTTGTGGCGTTTGTACTTCATCAAGCTCAACTTTTCTAAAGTGTTCTGGATTGCCAGACAAATAAATCATTTCCTTCGTTTCTCACATAACTAGATTGCACCTGATTGGTCCTTAAGCTACTCATATGTAACCTACATAAGTTACATAAATGTAACTCATTGTGTTACAAATGTAACTTGTAATATTACATGTATGTAACTTATATGAGTGATAGATATGTAACTTGTATAAGCTACGCATATGTAACAATAAGAGCTACATAGATGTAACTTATGCTCGTCTTGACCAAGAAAGAATGATGAGGCAACCTAAAGGGGAAACAATGAGGCATCAAAAGAGATCTTACCATCTCATGGTTAAGATTAAGTTTCTACGTGAAGTTATATATCTATAGAAATGTAATCTTATATTTATAGAAACTTAATCTTGTGCATCATTGACTCTTTTTCTCTAGATAAAGTCGTAAAGATCGATCTCATAAAAGTCATAATATTATGTGTTACGTATGTCACCCGTTTGTGAAAAGGAATTTGATACCGTATGAATTAGGATAATTATATAATGCATGTTTCTAAAGGTGAAAAGGATATGGAAAAGTTGAAGCCCAAAGATAATACATAACATGGTGGGTCAGATTATTGAAAACTATTCAAAGTACTAGAGATTTGGAGATGCCTAGAAACAATCATGTCGCAATAACTTGACCCGTTGGCTTGCATTATTAGTTGTTACAATAGGTTTCGGATCAGGTAGGAATAGACATGTATGTTATGTAAAAAATTATAGTATTTATTGGAGATGATTTTTAAGATTATATTTTGAATCGTGTTACCACTTTCATATTAAAATATTTGGACAAGACACTCGAAATTTTAATTAGATTGTTCAGAAAAATTGAAAATTAGTATGTATGATTATGTTACGAAATTTGCACCTAAAAACATACGATTTGTTTTACAAGTTTTGAATCACCTTAATATTTTTCTTGAAAGGCACAATGTTTGTTTAAATAACATTTAGTTTAACAATTAAAATAGTTGACTTCTAATTCTATAACCCTTAAAAACATACTTTTAGATGAAAAGAACGATTTATTCTTGAATAAATAAATATGACATCAAACATTGTATAAGGTTGATAGATAACGAAACAAAATCAAATCAAACACCTAGATAAACTTGTAAATAATAAAATTGTGTTTTTACCGACGATGACACGCGTTGTGCGTCTGATAGATCAGGCTCTCAACAAGCGTCCCATTACGACAGCTTACCATAAACGGCTGTCACGCCAAAGCAACTAACACTATTGTTAGTGTATCATCATAGCGCTGATAAAGAAGAAACACAAATAGTACCATTGCCGCCGGTAACTCACAACCATAATTCCCTCCCCCTCTAAAGCACCGACGAAATAACCAACATCGTCATCGGATCAAACGACGATGTATATTGCATCAGGTTGTTGTACAATAGGCACAACAGATAGTAAGCATGCAATGGTAAGTTGCACCCATAGCATAAATAGTTTTACATCGGCATATGTTTCGTGAGAGAGAGGAGGCCACCGACGGCACAACGACAGATGGAAGCAGAATCTAAAAACCACCACCGTCGGTATCTCGAAACCACAAATCCCTCTCTCTCTCTGAATCACTGGCCGAGAAACCAAAAAACCTACATCCTCATATGATCAAAATGACATATATATTGCATCACTTTGTTATACCATCGGTATAAAAGATAGTAACCATACAATATCAAGTTGTACACATATCATAAATAGTTATACATTGACACTATTCATTCAAGTTACTTATTAACATTATATAATATAATATAATTAATAATATATAAGATGTTTTATAACTAAATCGGAATCACGTAAAAGTAAAAAGAGAAAGGTTAAACATGCACACACATAGTGTGATTTAATAAAAAAAAATCAATAATAAATTAAAAACCAAAATCATATAAAGTCTTATACTTATGAATCAAACATAACAAAAGTTTATTCCGTTTACAAAAAAGTTACTTCAACAAGGTGCCCAACATCCAACATCATTAAGAGAACTGTTAAATCAATTACAGAATGATATAATTATCACGAGAATAATTGGTCAATTACATCCATTTTAAACTAAATCAACCACAACACAACACATTTATGTTCATATAAATTCTTGCACCTCAACTAAATTCTAAAATTTTTATCTCAATTTCATGGTTAATAACAGCTTATACATATTGTTTTAGCTTACATAAAACGATTATATAACCACTTAATTCACTCTTTCTCCCTTTCGTTATATATGATCAATGCAGCTTATAAGCAACTTCAAAGTGATATAATCAATTGCGTCCCTGTTTAACCCGATCAACCAGATCACAACACGCTTAGTGCGTGTTCAAAAAATAATTTCTTTTCTCAACTCGGGTCTTTGTATATACATACATATACGTTTATATGAATGCTTACACTCACGTAATCAAATACCGAAAATTTTATCTCAATTTCCTAATCGGTAACGCCCGCCCAAACAACTTTTCAACTTCACTCGCTTCCATTTGAAGATCATTCAATAGTTCTTTCTCTTCTTTACTCAGTTCTTTAAGAAAGTATTCTTCATCTTGTTGCAGTTCTTTGAACCCTTCCATTAACCGTTGAAACAAACTCACCTCGGTGTCTCGAACCTTAACCACTTCTTTCTCGACTTCTTCTTCAATCTCTTCGGCTTCTTTTATGATGAATTTCTCACCCTCTACGGCTTTCTTTTCTAGTCTCTCCACAAGTGGCGGTTCAGGACCACACGTGTTGTCAGTGGTTATAAAGGTGTCAAAGTTGCGGCCCACGCTTTGTGCTGCGGCTTGTAGCCGTGGAACTATGGTTTGTGGTAATGTTGAACTTCTTGTGTAGATCACGGCTCCACCGTACCCGTCCCATGCGTCGTTTCTTCCACGGTAGTATACGAATATATAGTCGTCTGGTTTGTTGTCTGTTTGGGAAGATAGGATGTACCTGCCATGAGAAATTTTGACTTTTGAGGTCAAATTGACTACTTTTGGTGTTTGTATAGATGTGAATGTTCTATTCTTTTTCAATCAAGATTTGCTAGCGTATAGCACGTCGTTGTAGATAACATGAATGTGAAACAAACAAACATACACAGCGAAATCCCATTCGTTTGACTCAAAAAAGTTCATGAATCAGTTTGTGAGAAGATTTGTGTTAAAGTTAGGAGGCTAAGTCTGACTCAAAAGTTATATATATAAATAAAGGAATGGAACTAATTACCAGTCGTCTTGATAGTGAAGAAACTCATTGTCATGATTATAAAGAACTCCAGGAAGATTTGGATCTTGCACAAATGTTTGCACAGCAGATCGAGTAAAGAATCCGCCATCTGGTGTTCTTATGCGCCAGGTCAGATTCCCTACAAGTTTATTAGCTTCCGTGTGGAACTCATGCAATTGACAATCAAAAGTATCAAATGTCGGATTCAGACCACTTGTTATGAACCATTTCCCACTGAAATCTTTAATATCAAAGCTTTTGACCAAAGCGCTTGGATCTGGGACCGGAAATTCACCCACATCAGATTTGCGTGGCACACATTTCTTGCGTGAAACTGCACATTCGTTAAACTGATCCACCACACTGTTTTCAAACAAGTCACCGCATTTTATCTGTGCAAATAAAAGTTTCAATGACATGTAAAACTAAAGAATTTTCAAGCTTAATATATGGAACTGACAAAATGGACGTGTCACACAGATTGGGTAACGGGTCATAAAAGCTTCAGATTGCAACAGGTCAAAGTGGGATGGATCGGGTTGGCTTGACCCACTAATACTTTTTTGTCCATATTTTTTAAAAAGCTTATAATAACAAAAGTAATGTTCTTATAGTAGTCTATCTACATCTTGGGGTAAAACAATTTAGGAAGTTGTATGCATTGAATAAACCTTGTTGACTTTCACCCCGTTTGTTTGATCTGTTTGACCATATGACCCATTTGACCTTTGTGAAGTGGAGGTAACACAACTCACGTTGACTCATTCATGAGTAAATAGGTCAAAACTGACACTTGTACAAATAGGAACTAAAAATGGACAGTTGAAAAGTTTACCTGGCATTCAGTCTCATCGGGTCTATTGTTGCAAGTCTGGAGACACGCAACATTTGCAGCACAAGAGGGGTTTGCTATACATTTTGCAAGTTCAATCCTGTAACAAGGACAACCTCTCAATAGCTTACATACTAAAATTGACACAACTTACTTCATTTCCTATTCAGAATCAAATGGTAAAAAAACAGTACAACTAGAGACGGAAAGTAGGTGGGTTAGGTAACGGGTCAAAGCGGGTAACTTCTTGGTGCGAGTCAGATGGAACTGAAACGTTTTTTGCTCGATATTTTTAATTTTACTAATATATGGAACTGGAAACACTAACATCTGAAACTTGCATTTACTAAAAAGATTCAAAAGTACCTGCATTCTTTGAGTAAGCAAGTACAAGTTTTTAGAGCATCAACAGCATCAACCCTTGGAATGATGACAAATGTGCAAACCAATACGAGAGCCAATTGTATGAATTGCCTCCATTTCTTTTGAAGAATCAGAACCATACCCCTTCTAAGATCAAATCTTTCTATTTCCTTCAAACATAAAGATTTCAATATATTAAGTATATATTAAGAAAGAAAATCTAAGGGTCGTTTGGATGTGTATTTCAAAGTGATTGTCTGGTTATTGCAACCCAAGTAGCAAAAAGTAGGTTTTAGTGAAACATAAAGCTTCAACAAAAATGAATATCAAAGAGTGCCAAACTGCACACTATAGAAACGAGCTTTATACTTTTCTTCTTAATTCTAGCAAGTAATTAGGCATATTATATGAACCAACTTAAAATCTAGTACCAATTTTAGCAATCAATCTCATTTTGACTGAATTTACATGTAAATTGCTCATGTGTGAGTGTCATCACTCATCAGCCACTACATCGTAATTACTTACATACCCTTATTTTATACATTTTTAAGTTGCAACAATCAATAATCACATTCAAAACGCAGATCCACATACCCTCTTAACTTAGCATCAATGAATGAAAAAGTGAAGGAACCATAAACACAATTTATACAATAAGATTTACCTTGAATGCATTAATGCTCCATATTGGAGATTTCTCCTTGCAAGGTGACAATGGAGTCGGATAGTTAGAATCTGGCAAACACTTCAACTTATACGATCTAAACAACTGAAAATACTTATAACATCCATAATTAGATCGAATTTTCATCATAATTATACTGGAGGGAGCTGAACCAATCCTTTGTGTCCTTTCATGACATGTTGATCTGCCATACAAATTAGCAGTATCCTCTTTGCAGAGAAATACAGTGTGCAAAGAAAGAGCCATAATATGATGTCTTCCAGATGCAACCTGAAAATTGTTTTATAAAATGTTAAGTTAGAAATCACATTTTAATTCTTTATAACTCATAAGTTCTTTGAGGTCATTATCAAAATAAAAGTATCAAGTTAAGTCAATTCATAATTCATTAGCGATTACAGGGATATGAAAACACAATTCTTGTCACTAGATACAAATACATAAAAAAAAAACCATAGGACTACTTGTTTTAATTTTAGTTACATAATTCCATATTCTCAAGCTTTGGGTATATAGAAAACCTATTTTTTAAAAACCTTTTGAGATCAAATGAACAACCTTGCAACACCAAAATGGTGAAAATTATGAACATTTTGATTTTCTCTAATTATATGCAACATTTTGTCAATGGGAGCAAAGCTTCTTCATGAATCATGATTCTTGAACTTAATTCACATAACAACCATTCAACAATACAAGAATAATCAAGAAACCCTATGAAGCTACAATGAATCAATACAATGTTCAAATCATCGCAAAACGTAATTACTCTAAATCACATGATTAAATGTTCAAGAAATTAATGAATTACATAATTCTATATTCTCAAGCATTGGCTTTTGAGAGCAAATCCATTTTAGTCGCTTGAAAACCAAAATTTTAGACTTTTGAGAGCAAATGGGCAACTTTGCAGCTTCAAAATGGTAAAAATATGAACTTTTATTATTTTCTATATACTTAGATGAAACATTTTGTCAATGGGAGCATAACTACTTCATTAATCATGATTCTTGAACCTAATTCACATTACAACCATTCAACCATACTCAAATAAATCAAAGAAACCCCATGTAGCTACAATGAATCAATACAATGTTCAAACCATTGCAAACCCTAATTACTCTCAAACCCACGATTAAATGTTCAAGAAACAACTACAGAAGTTACCTACTTGATGCAATGATGGTGCAGACGATTGATGTGAAGGTCAGATTCCAAAATTGTAAGATTGAAAACGGAGAATGGGTTTATATTTGAAGAATTGATAGTTGCAGAAGGGGGCTCCTTATCCCAAATTAGTGGGACAAAATTGGTGGTGGGTTAAACACATACCCACGTCACTTGGAATCAATGGAAGGTCTTCCACTCAATCCTATCTTGTATATAGGTCTCAAAATTCATTTTGAAGATATTCTTCCATATTTTGTCTTTGGGTTACTACTAACTTACTATACAATGTATATATTACTCACGTGATATAAAGGCGGCCGTATGGATGAAAATGATTCGTGCATAATATTACGAGGATTAAATCATATCACATGGATATATAATTTCCTCAAAACATAAGTTTTCAATGTATAAATACAATGCATTTTATGCTTACTTTAAAGATATATGTAATTTCACAAGTTTAGAGGGGGATATATGCAATTGCCCCTTTTAGTTTAATCGGTTAAAATAATGTATTTATGATTTATACTATATATAAAGTATTTGAGATGGATAGTTTAAGATGCCTTAAAATTAAAAACAGTTATTTTGCTCAATGCATAAGATACAGTCATTTTTAAGGGTAAAATAGTAATTATATTATTATTTACAAATTACCCTTTACAATTAGTTAATAATAACCCTAAACTTACTAACACTTACATAAAAATCTAAAATTTTTACACTATTTGAACTTTTCATTGTTTTAGAAACCATATAAACCTTTAAAATTTGCATTATTTTAGAAATTTTAGGAACCATATAAACCATTTAATTTGCATTATTTATTACATGCTTGTCCTCAACAAATTAGACTTTTGTAAAATATTACAAGAATAACAAAATACCATATACATATGTCGTGTGTAAAATAACGCATTATTTTTTAAAACCAGTATTATCTTGTTCTTGTTATGTCCCATATTTACTTGTGTTTTTAGTATCATCAATATAAACCTGATTCCCTATTTGATCTGTTAAGTGTTCTAAGTCTATACTCATTATGAAACTGTTACATTGACCCTATTCGCCGGTCTTGCAATTTGAAATTGAGATTTTTAGGGAATGAGCAAAGAGAAAGTAAGGCCTATGACTTGTTTTTATAGTTAAGGTTAGAAGAGGGTTATAAATAATATTAATGGTGAGTTACAAGTCTTTTAAAGTAGGATTATGATTGGAATTTAAAAAAATATAAAATAAAGTAAAATAAATAAAGTTAATGAATACAATTAAAACCCTAAAATTTATTAAAACCCTAACTTTAATAAAATATCAAATTATTCTTTATAAACTTTAAAATCTTGTAAACTTTATAATATAATAATTATTTCAATTTCATATTTAAAATCTCATAATTAACAACTTAATTATATAATTTATGAATTTACTTTATAATTTATAAAATTATCATAAATTGAATAAATGATAAGATTTATTGTGATTGATATAATAATTTACAAATGATTAAACAATAATAGTTAATTACACAAATGACCCCTAACAGGTTTCGGGGTTACAATTGGAAACAAGTCAAATGTTACAAAAGACAATATAAAATAGAATGAGACGATATACACTAGTACAGAAGAGTAATGAGTTCAAGAGGACAAACTCATCTGTAGACCCGACTTGTCAAAAAACACCCACTAGACAAGAACCACGACCTTGTCAGGACACTTGGCAGCAACAGATTTACAAAGTACAAACCTCACTAGCATCGGTTTCTCCAGACCATTGCCAGGACCATTTGACGAGTGAAGGGAAATGCAGAGCGCACATAAAAAGAATACACCTTATCACCAATCCGACAAAGCATGCATTAGGGTTTGTGCCCCTACAAGACCCATAAAATTCTTATAGGAGCCACCATGAAGAAACCCTACATCAAATACTATAAATTTAGGAAGAAAAGTAACATGTAGTCTCTCTAAAATTCTTTCAACTTTACACATATCAACACACTCTAGCTTGATTTGATCAAATACTTATTCTAACGTGAGATGGTTTTTACAGAGAAAACATATTGTTGTTTCTCTTTGATGCATCAATGTGCTTGTTACTATGCAAGCTAGATTCAGGATGTTGTTGGGTAGTCATAGTGTTCAATAGAAAGAAAGTTCATATTGGCATAACTCGAAATCTACCCACCCACTCCGGATTTACGTCAACAATTAAGGAGTAAAACTATAATAACAAATTCATAGACTGGCAAGGTCATTATTTTGTTGGCTTTCTTTAAATTGCAACCTTTTAATGAATTAGTTGAAGATGCATAAAATTTTGATAAAAGGTTATGTATTGTTTTTCTAGTAAAAGACTTTTCATATGCAAGTCCTTTAATAGGACTACACATTTATATGATGAACTCATGTTCTACTGATTTGTACTCATGAACAATGTATATAATTTATTTTGTGTGTACCATTTGTATGAAGAAAAGAAAAACAATAAAGTAGATGAATTTTCAACAAAGGAAACATGTCAAATTCAAAGATAGCTTAAAGAGTCGACATATTAATATCAAACTAGTGTATTAATTTCATAATCATCATATCACTGTTACTAATCTATAGTTTATATTTTGAGAGAATCACATACATCCTATTATAAACTTGTAAAATTACATGCATCCCCAAAACACAAAGTTTTCAATGCATAATGTACAATGATCTTCAAGCATGATTTGGTAAAATATATAAATTTACAAGTTTAGAGAGTGATATATAAGAATTACCACTTATATTTTATATACTATTAGAATTATTTGCAAAATAATAATAATAATAGATGGTATAATAACATATGTTAACTCGTATAATTATGTGAAGTGATTTTGATGACTTTGGAAAAATTTTACAATATGATATACACAATCATACTTATGTAAGTTGTTCTCACAACTTGAATTTACGATCTTATGCTGTATTCTCAAATTCATCTTAAGAGAGAAGATAATGGAATCGGAAGGAAAAAAATAATTGTGTTTTAGAGGTTTTTTTTTGTTTTTTGGAGGAAATAAAAGAAAAATAAGAAAGTTGTGTTCTCGAGTTCATTTATAGAGGAAATAGAAGACAATGGGAAGGGAGTTGGAAGCTAAAATCATTCATTCTAAACTAAAAAAATAAAAGAAAAAATTAAAAAATAGAAAAAAATGGTTTTCTTTCCCATCTCACATTAAGGTGTTGTTTGTTTTTTCTGTAGGAAAATATTCGCGGTCTGCGGATCAAATCTATAAACATCTGCAGCAGAAGAGGTGGACCAAACGTCTGCAGGCTGCATGAAAAAGACAATTTGTTTTTTAACATCTATAGTCTGGAATAGAAGATTTTATGATTTAGCTTTATGAATAGTAAAGAATCTTTTCAAATTTTAAGCTAATCCATGTTATCATGTTTACCCTAATTCTCTTCATATTCAAACAATTAATCCAAACCCCTCCAGAAAACATAATGATTCAGGAAAATGGTCATTTGATGCTCGTCGATTACTATCTATAAACAAAGTTATCGCTAAAACCTTCATCAGAATCTCTATCAACATACACCACTCCGTCCACTCAATTACCGAAATGCGAACATTCAACAAACAACACAAATCGATTCACACTAGGTTCGATGTCTGAGATGGAGGTTGATACTTTAGGGGAAGGGGGGAAGAAGTTATTAAAAGGTGAGAAGAAGTTAGAAGTGGTGGTGCAATGTTTTCTCCACGTAGACGTCAGAAAGATCTTTTATAATTAAAGGTCTTCCAAAAAACAGACAATCTGTAAAGTCCAACGTTTACACGACACAGACAAAAGAGATCAGGAAGTGCTTATCAGAAAAAACAAATACCTCCTAAGTAAACTCGAAACACAACACAAAATCATAATTTACAAAACAATAACCTTAACAAATTTTTAAAAAGAACAAGAGGTGAAGAGGGTAAATTCAAGATTTATTTAAGAAACAGCAAGAGGGTAAAAACCAAGGGGGCTAGTTTACAACATGCAAATCACCCCAAAACCCTCATTTTGGGTTTAAAGAACCTGAAACCCCAAAACCCCAAATCATTGATGTTTTCTGCTTGAAACAATGCCTTCAAAGAGCAAGAAGAACTCCAAATCAAAGGCTTTTTCCAATTCAGATGCAGCAACACCATCTCCTCGCAGTAGTTCATCATCATATTCGAATCTGAACTCAAATTACAACGACGAAGATGATGAACAGTTGCTATTGCGTTCACTGGAAGAGATTTCTACCAAATACCCTTCGTTTATTGGCACTTCTGCTTTGATTTGTCGTATAAATGAAGATGCTTTTGGTGGAATTGAATCCAAAGGGTGTAAAATATGGCTTTCAGAATCCTCCATGATCGCTTCTTCAATCACCCCTGGTTCCATTGTATCCGTAAGTTTAAATCATTCAACAGTTATTAGGTAATCAGTTTTTGGAGTATTTGATATTATTTGGTGATATAACAAGTAGATAACCAGAAGTGATTCTTTAATAAGTTGATAATCAGAATCAAATTGCTTCCATATAGCTGTTAAAGTTAACTTTGTGCAATTTGAAACATGTATGATCAGATAATTCGTTTGCAAATTCGATCCCAAACACCCCTAAGGTGAAGTTGCAATAATCAGTTTTGAATGTTTGGGTAAAAATGGTCATGACTCTTGTTTCTAGTTATTTAGGTCTTATTAATGATAGTTGGCTATTTGGGGAAGCATGTAACCGTTTGCTGTATGAAAACCGATTATTGTGATACATGTAGACTTGCTCATGTAATCTATAGGCCTAACTAAATTAACTGGTTATTTGATTTATGATTTTATATCCAATTCGTCAAGTCACAATAATCACTTTCAGAACTCCAATCCCAACACACTATTGTATTATATGACCTTACCAACATTAATGAAGGTTTCTTTAGAGTTCTATCAAGCTACTACCAATCTGCCATTGCTAACTGAATATGATTAGTCATAAGAATACAGTTCGTATCTATTAGTTGACGTACTTAGGTTATATTAGGTCCGGCCCATGGCATATAGCAGCCGACCCTAGTACCCTAGTATAGATCTATATATATGATCCTATTGTACTCTAATATTCATCACAATCAATACACAATCATTATACAATTTTTATACCAGTTTAATTTGGTATCAGAGCCTAGGGTTTCTACCCTGCTCTTTCTGCCATCACCTAGCCACACAAAGGCTGTTTTTTTTTTCTGCCGTCACCTACCCTGTTTTTTTTTTTTTTTTTTTCTGAACCGACCCCACAATGGCTGCCGATCAGATTGTTGCCTTCACCACCACTGGAAAAACAGCCCATAACTCACATAAGTTTGGCTTTACCCTCTCTTCTACCAACTATGGTCATTGGAAACTAATGATCCAGCCTTTTCTTGCTACACATAGTCTATTCGGTGATGTTGATGGAAGCATTCCTTGCCCTCCTTCAACTCTTTCTTCTCCAGGAACTTCTGAAGCCGCCGCTGCTGTCACCAAACCAAACCCTAATTACACAACCTGGTTATGTAATGATGCTCATGTTCGCATGTTAATACTCTCAACCATCTCTGAAAAATCCTTCCAGCATGTTCAAGGTACCACCTAACTTTGGCTTGGTCTTGAACAAGCTTATGCCCCACACATTTCTTCAAGAGAATTTACCTTAAAAACACAACTTCTGAAAATCCAGATGAAAGAAGATGAGACAGCCACAACATACCTTGCCAGGGCACAAGAGTATGCAAATGCCCTCGCAAATATTGGTCAACCTATGCCTGAAAAGGATCTTGTTATGCTAGTTGTTGCAGGCCTTCGTGACGAGTACAATGGAGTCAAACAAAGCCTTTTATCAAGAGAAATTACTGCCGTCTTTTCTGAGCTACCTGCTCTTCTTGCAGATCATGATTTTTTGATCCAGAAACCAGCCACTACCATCCCACCTGTTCAAACCTTCACGGCTACTACTGCAGCCGACCCTTCTACTATTCAAAATGATACTATTCAGGCACTTCAACAACTTTTTGCTCGCTTAGGTTTTCAACTGCAACCTTCCTCCGGGTTGTCCCACGCCACTGCCCCTCAAGCCTTTTACACCAACAGGTCTAGTCACTCCAACTTCAGTCGCGGCCGAGGACCCCGTGGTGGGCGTGGCTACAACCGCAATCAGAATGGCAACACTCGCAACCAAGGTCAGTTCAGTTGGGCTTTTAACCAAAACACTGTTTATGGAACTTGTAACAGGTATGGTATTGGGCATGTACCATCTCAATGCCTGAATAGAGACCCGTCTACTCTTCGGCCGAGACAACCATTGGCTAATTATGCTGACTATTAGTCACAAGTCTCTACGTCATGGCTTCCAGACACAGGCTCCAACAATCATGTAGCACCGGATATGTCTGGTTTTGACTCCGCCGAGCCTTATTATGGTGATGACAATCTACGTGTTGGTAATGGTAAAGTCCTACCCATTTTACATTTTGGTACCTCACAAATTTCCTCACCCAACAAAACCTTTTACCTAAACCATATCCTTCATGTACCTGAAATCAAGAAAAATCTCCTTTCTGTACAAAAATTTTGTCAAGACAATAAAGTTTATTTTGAATTTCATGCAAATATCTTTTCTGTGAAGGACAAGTTTACTCATACTATCCTCCTCACCGGTCCAAGTGACGTTGGATTCTACTCGATCCAACTTCCAACAAATCAGTCAATTCCTAAAGTTGCTTTCTCTATCGTTCGTGCTTCAACAACCACATGACATCAACGCTTGAGACATCCACACCACCAGTTGTTTCAAACTATGCTTTCAAAATATCATTTACCTATTTCTGCAAAGACTTAATTTTCATTGTGATTCATGTTTAGTTGGAAAATCTTCCAAACTTAATTTATTGTCTTCTGCTTATAAAAGTACTCATATTTTGGATTTAATTTTATGTTTGGGGACCAGCTCCTGTCACCTCGTTTGATGGCCATACCTATTTTCTATTGTGTGTTGATCACTTTTCTAAATTTATGTGGTTGTTTCCTTTAAAACAAAAGTCTGATGTGTTTGCAACGTTTAAACGATTTGTAACTATGGCCGAACGACAATTCTCCATTACACTCAAAACCGTGCAAACTGATTGGGGTGGGGAATTCAGGAACCTTTCTTATTTTTTTGCTTCCATTGGCATAGTTCATCGTCTCTCTTGTCCTTACACCAGCGAGCAAAACGGTGTCGTTGAACGACGTCACCGCCACGTTGTTGAAACCGGTCTAACCCTAATGGCACAATCTCATGTTCCTCAACGTTTTTGGCACTATGCTTTTGAAACTGCAGTTTATTTAATCAACCGCATGCCTTCCTGTACAAACTCAAATATTTCCCCCTTTGAACACTTGTTCAAACGGAAACCAGATTTTTCCTTCCTTCGGGTTTTCGGCTGCCAATGCTTCCCTCACCTTCGTCCCTATAATCCAAACAAAATGGATTTCCGATCTACCCCGTGTATTTTTCTTGGTTACAACACCTCTCATCACGGCTATCGATGTTTTGACCCTGTCTCTAAACGCATTTATATTGCGCGTCACGTTCGCTTCCATGAACTCATTTTTTCCTTTTCTGTCTTAACCCGCCGAGCCTCCCACCTCACCCAACCCATACGTTTCCTCTTACCCTATGGATTCCATTCCTTTACATACCAACATGGAATCTCCACCTAATACCTCCCCACCACCCATTTGCCCTACTTCTACACAAACCACCAACCACCCTGCTAATACATACTCTCGTCGGTCCAGAACATCACCGACGTCTGCAGTTCCAGCCTTTGACCGTTATAACCAACACCAATCTCCATCTCCACCTACTCCACCTGACCACCCACAAAACCAAACTACGACCAACCACATTGCCACCTCACTCTCCACCTACTCCGCCTGACCAGCCGCAACACCAAACTACACAATCTGACCAACCACTTTCCTCACCGCCTACTCTGCCTACTCCACCCCCGCCACCCCTGCCTCCCATACACGCAAGCGACCACCTAACTTACGCCCCCAACCCAAACAAACCAAACCCTACAATCCCTCCTCCTTTCATACCTCCACTACAACCGACACCGAACCTACCACCTTTGCCATTGCCAACTGAGAAGCTCACTGGCGTAAGGCTATGGCGGATGAAGATTCCGCTCTTATCCGTAATAATACGTGGTCTTGGTCCCTCGTGTTCCAAACACCAATGTTGTTGATTCCAAATGGGTATACAAAATCAAACGCGACCAACATGGGCACATTAAGCGCTACAAGGTATACAAAATCAAACACGACCAACATGGGCACATTAAGCGCTACAAGGCGCGCCTGGTTGCAAAAGGCTTCAGTCAACAACCTGGTATAGACTACACTGAAACCTTTAGTCCTGTGGTGAAACCCACCACAATCAGGGTTGTTTTATCATTAGCCGTTACCCAACAATGGTCCTTACGACAGCTTGACGTTTAAAACGCCTTCTTACATGGTGATCTGAAGGAAATAATGTATCTCAAACAACCACAAAGGTTTGTTGACCCTCATAAACTGAACCATGTGTGCCTCTTACATAAATCCGTGTATGGTCTCAAACAGGCACCTCGGGCATGGTTTGACAAGTTTTCATCTGCCTTGACTGCTCTCGGTTTTCGGGAATTTAAAACGGATCCTTCTCTTTATTTATTCGGCAAATGGGACACTTATGTATATGCTAGTGTATGTCAATGACATTATTTTGATAGGTAACAACAACGAGGCTATTAATCATGTGGTACAACGTCTCAACAAATCGTTCCCGATACAAGACATGGGGCCCTTATCTTACTTTCTAGGCATTGAGGTGGCTCGTCAAGGTTCTGATCTCATTCTCTCACAACACAAATATATTAATGAATTGTTGGACCGTGCCAATCTATCTCATTCCAAATCGGTTCCATCACCTTGCACCACTAGTGCTGCTCTCTCTCTCTCGGTGATAGCTCTCCTTTCCATGACCCGGTCAAATACCGAAAAATGGTTGGGGCATTACAGTATGTTACTCTTTCACGGCCTGATATTACATTTGCAGTTAATAAACTTTGCCAATTCATGCATTCCTCTACTGACAATCACTGGTTCGCTGTAAAACGCATCCTAAGATATCTACACGGGACTGTGGATCATGGTCTTTTAATTTCTAGCTCCTCATCTCCTGTTTTGCATGCCTACACAGATGTTACTGGACCACCCGTGACCGCTTTCTCTGATGCAGACTGGGCTGGGTGCCTGGATGACCGTCGATTCACGGGGGGATATGCTATTTATCTCATGTCAAATCTAGCTTCATGGTCAGCCAGAATACAAAAGACTGTATCTCGGTCATCTACTGAATCTGAGTACAAGGCCTTGGTTGATACGATGGCTAATTGACCTGGCTTGAAACACTACTTACGGAACTTCGTGTCTCGCTGCCTTCGGCTCCAATCCTATGGTGTGACAATTTGGGAGCCACATACCTTTCTGCTAATCCAATTTTCCATGCTAGGACAAAGCATGTGGAAGTGGATTTTCACTTTGTTCGGGAGAAAGTTGCTCAAAGAAAGTTATCTGTCCAGTTCATATCTACAAAGGATCAAATTGTTGATGTGTTCACAAAGCCACTGTCTTCGGATCGTTTTCTTTTCTTGAAGTCCAAGCTAAGAGTTGGTCCCCGGCCTTAGCTTGAGGGGGAGTATTAGTTGATGTACTTAGGTTATATTAGGCGCGGCCCATGGCATATAGCAGCCGGCTCTAGTACCCTAGTATAGATCTATATATATGATCATATTGTACTCTAATATTCATCACAATCAATACACAATCATTATACAATTTTTATACCAGTTTAATTGTATCAGACATAAAATTTTGTATCTGTGTTATATATTAATATAGCTATATAATCGACTATAAAGTGGTTCACTTTTGGTTCAACATATGTGATTAGGCATTAATATTGGTATGTCATGTCATAATGCCTTTTTGCAATACCCTAAAATCTCCTTTTTTGTTTTTGTGGGTTGATAATATTTAAAATTTATCAACAGGTATCACTTGCTTCTTTAAGGAAAGATGTCTCGGGTCACCCTCTTAGCTCATTGATGGATGAGTGTGCCAGACATTATGGGTTCAATGAAAGAACTGTTAATGGAACAGGAAATCACTTCATTCTAGCTACAGTTTTCCCTTCTTGTAAGGTTTGAAACATCAAGAATTTTATGATTTTATACAATCTATTTTGTTTTCTAAATGGTTTAGCTCATTTTTATTTCAGGTTACAAAAAATGGTGCGCGATTATCTTCAACCCTTTCTTCTGCAATGGGGTATCCACGTTCTGGCAGGATAGTTTTTGTTTATCCTGTAAACCATAATTCAATTTCAATACACAAATGCAAAGACCTACATTTATCCTTGGTTTCGTCAAGGAGTTCAATTAGTAATCAAAATAACAAAACATCTAACGCTGATTTCCCATCCGAAAATGGAAATATTTCATCACCAAAGACACCGTCTCTGACGAAGTCAAAATTAAGTTCTCCCTGTTCCAGCATGCCGACTTCACCAAGACATGGTCGAACCCATTTGACCGCTTCAAAATCGTTTGACTCGTCTTTTGATTCTTGTAATATAAAAGAAATACTGGAGGATGATATTGGAAAAAAGCTTCTTCAGACCTGCACTATGTCAATCTTAAATTCCCGTCATTTAATTTATGGAAACCTTGTAGTAATTCCAATACTTTCAGAGCTTTGTCTTTTCAAGGTTGTAGATGCAGAAAAAGTATCCGAGCATAATAATGATAATAATAATAATTATGAGGGTTTTGAGATAAATAATGGTTTGTTTCTTCAATCCTCAGATATATCTGAGCATGGTAATGTTCTTCTGGTGGACCATGGTACCAAAGTTCATTTGTTTTCTGAGAAAACGAATTTTGATATACGTAGTGAGGATAGCATAGATAAGATACTGAATGATATTCCTAAATTGGGAGGCTTGTCAAAGGAGTATTTGGTTTTGAAGGATATTATTATTGCATCATCAAAAAAGAACACTCTTTCAAGGTACATTTTATTTCTGCTTTATGCTGGCAATGCTGAATATGTTCTTTTTCCTTCTGTATATTATTGCTGCTTCATTGAAATTTAACTGTTTTTGGCATGTTTGCTTATATACATGTAAATACAAATTTAAGTACACAGGGGCTGAAATAGCTAGAGGGGGGTGGGGTGGGGGGGATGTTGGATTTGTTTTTTGGAACTGATAATATGGTCTTACAATTGGAAGTCATAGTTATCAGGTTTCGATTAATAGATTCTTCTGATTATATGAATTTTTAGGGGTCAAATAATCACATTCAAACTGCAACATAAGGGATTATCTAAGGTTACAAGAAATTACTTATATACCACTTTTCTTTTAATATAAGTTTGATGTTTTGTCATCATATGTAATACTATCTTTTTACCATTTGATTTAAACAACTCTGATTTCATCACCATTTGATGCAAACCAGATGCTATAACTGAGACAAGTTGTTGCCATGTCACCTTTTAACTACTTATACCAGGTCTTATCCCCATTATAGCAGGTCAACTGCAACAAATGGTCACAGAACAAAATTTTATTACATTAAATGGTGAAAGAATAGTTCATTACATAAAATAACACATTTGGTGCTATATACCCTTTTATCTATTAATTCTGAATATTCCTAATTTTCCAAACCCTTGAACATCTGATTGTTACAATTTCAAATAGTAGACACACATGAAACTTTTTCTTGATATATGGACAAATGGAAGTTTAACTCCTAAAGGAGCACCTCATGAAGCCTCCTGAAATTTGAATTTATTGATTCTCACCATCATTTGTAGTCCTTTTTATTACAACTAATTATTGATTATCCAATATCAAATAATGACTTTCAAAACAAACATGCAATCACCCCCTAAACGATTTACAATATCTTTTTTACCGATAAAAGGTAATATTTGATCAATTTTTTATAGTATGGGTTTACGTCCAACAAAAGGAGTGCTACTTCATGGTCCACCTGGCACAGGGAAGACTTCATTGGCCAGATTGTGTGCCAATGATGCTGGTGTTGATCTATTCCCTATTAATGGACCAGAAATTGTGAGTCAATTTTATGGTGAAAGTGAGCAAGCCTTACATGCAGTCTTTGATTCAGCTATTAGAGCCGCACCTGCTGTGGTAAGTTCTTTTTTTATTTTTTTTTCCTATTTTCATCACACTTATATCATTTGTTTTTCCATGTCACTCGTAGCAAATCTTTTCTCCAAGGATAAAAATTTAGAGGTGGCAATTTTGAATCATTTACCAATGAATGGGTTGATTCAGGTTATGTTTTATCTCTAATTGATCAAACTAATACAAAATTAGCTTAAAGGGAAATGAGTCAAATGGGTCGAACAGGTTCATAAAAATTCTGAAAATCATTTTATTAAAGAATTAGATTATTATTGAATAAATTTGTATTGACATTTGACTATGTAGTTTTGTTTTTCTATTTTGTTGGAATTGAAAGTGTTTGGTTCTTGAACCCATTTGACTAGGTACCAATCCACCTGACTTGCCCATTTTGCCACCTCTAAAAAATATGCATGTGACTGTAGCTGGCTAAGTGGTCCTTTTTTTCTTGCTAGTATATCTGATGACACAAAGAATGCCAACATAGTAAACCATAAGTATAGGTTTAATAAACGCAACAGTAAACCTAAATGGGAATGCGATGCAATTATTAAAATCATCATTCTTTTGTTCGTTTAATTTATATTCTCACTTTTATTTGTGTTTCGTTTCATTATGCGAGGATGAATGAACATGTGCACATAATTGACAGATGGGCTAAACCTATGGGGTCTCATTTGGATAAATATGTTAATTATGAGCACTATTTTTTTCGTTTGTTAAGGTATTCATAGATGAATTGGATGCCATTGCACCATCACGGAAAGAAGGTGGTGAAGAACTTTCTGGAAGAATGGTTGCAACTTTACTAAATTTGATGGATGGAATTAGCAGAACAGAAGGCCTACTTGTTATTGCTGCAACTAATAGGCCTGATAGCATTGAGCCAGCACTCAGACGGCCAGGAAGACTTGATAGGGAAATTGAAATAGGTAAAGAAACTTATGAAACAATTTCCACATGTTTAGTTATAAACAGGTCTAATTGTGTTATGCTTTAGTTCTAATGGGTCAAGCGGGATAAAATAGATAAAAAAAATAGCTTGAAGGAAACTTTCAAATGAGTTGATAGTTTTAATGCATAAACCTCCAAAATTGCTTAATTCAAAATAAAAAGGTTCATTATTTTTGTAATATTACACTAATTGTAATCATATGTGACATATTAGTTATAAATTAAAATTTGAAATTATTTGACAAGAAGTGTTTGAAGGCTTACCCAACCCAACACTTACAAGAAAGTTGTATCCTTTCTCCAAGTATGTAGGAGATCCTCAAGATGATTATTATTTATATATATATTGATATATGTGTGTGTTTCACTCAAAAACTTTCCCCTTGAATGAATTGCTCATTACCATGTAATTTAAAGTAAACTTTTATTCTTTGTTTGAATTATATGCAGGTGTGCCATCTCCAAGTCAACGTTATGAAATATTACTTACTTTGCTTAGTGAAAAAGAACACCGTCTTTTAGATACTGAAATTCATCATTTGGCTATGACAACCCATGGGTTTGTGGGTGCTGACCTGGTGTCCCTCTGCAATGAAGCTGCCTTTGTTTCTCTTAGGCGGTGCATTGGCAAGATCCATGATGAAACATTGTCTCCTGAGAGTAGTAAAATAAAGTCTTTGTCAGATGATATGGACTTGAATATTGGAAATAATTTGGAAATTTTATCTAATTCAGAGGAAATAGAAAGTGGTGAAAGTGATCAAATAGGGAGAAATCTGAGTGTATCTTTTGAGGATTTTGAAAAGGCAAGAATTAAAGTGAGACCAAGCGCAATGAGAGAGGTATTATATATGTTCACTTCACACACACATATATATCCTTCTAAAAGCTCCGTGTTTCACATATATTCTTCTAAATTTCATGTTATCATATTTACCCTTGTACAATACTACATATATCATGTTTACCATTCTATGAGAACTTATAAAAGTCGATCACTTACAACAGTCTTGAATAAACAAAAGATATGCGCAGAGATGATTCACAGTATTATTTTTGTTTCACTACTTGTTTATTGAAACTGACTATTATAAGTAACTGATCACTTTATGTTTAACAAAAGTTGGATTATTTTAGTAATAGTATAATCTTTTTGTGTTAAATGATTAGGAGCTTTTATACACTAAAATGCACTTTCATTTACTTTCACCATGTTTGACTTGTTCAACCCATCTAACTTGTTTTCTTTTATGCTACCTTTTTAATTACCGTTCGACACACCCAAAAAAAATCTAACCCGAAGCGACCAATTTATAAGAACGCCTCGGAATTGCACATCTCCAGGGAGAAACAAACACCTTATGACGCATTTACCATGTCTGAATATAACCCAACAGTAACAGATCAGATGGGTAATTGCTTAGTAAGGCCTGGAGGGTTGGATAGGGTTGAGTGGTTGGCCCCAAACATTCTGTCCAGGAGTTTCAAAATTTTTTGTTATAAATGCGTCAGCTATGATTACCAAACTACATTGTTTTAATAACAATCCAATATTTTGACTAAATGATAGGAATATAATTTATAAACACTTTGGGGTGTCCTTCGACTGTTCAACCCAATTGGCATGTGCCCTTTTAGGTAATGTTTTTGTTTGACCTGTTAGAAATAGAAAATAACCCAAATCGACCCATTCGTAAGTAAACGGTCCGGAATTGCCACCTTATCAGCAGTCAGGTAAAGATTTTATAATACAGAGTATCTAAAACTTATTCCAATCGATGCTACAGGGGACATAATTTTACTTTTTCTTATCTATCGTTTGATCTTTTTTAATCTCCAATCAGGTGATACTTGAGGTTCCAAAGGTTAGTTGGAAAGACGTAGGTGGCCAACGGGAGGTTAAAATGCAGCTAATGGAAGCTGTAGAATGGCCTCAAAAACACCAGGATGCTTTCAGGCGTATTGGTACCCGCCCTCCGACTGGGGTCTTATTGTTCGGGCCACCGGGATGTAGTAAAACCCTTTTGGCCCGTGCAGTAGCATCTGAGGCTAAACTCAATTTTCTTGCAGTAAAAGGCCCTGAACTTTTTAGCAAATGGGTTGGTGAATCAGAAAAGGCTGTAAAATCTTTGTTTGCAAAAGCACGGGCTAATGCCCCTTCGATTGTGTTTTTTGATGAATTAGATGGTCTTGCTAATATTCGTGGGAAGGAAAACGATGGAGTTTCCGTTGCTGACAGGGTTATGAGTCAGCTTCTAGTCGAATTAGACGGTAATATGCTCATTATCACTTTTAAGTTTAAATGTTTGGAAAATTCTGCTTGTAATGATCTTATTACACCAAATTGCAATTTGATTTCATACTAAATGTCTCTCTTCTCGTCAAAAGTGCCTTTGCTGGTCACTTATTAGTTAATTCCCTAAGAAATTTACACATCTGATTATCTCATTATTGCAGCAGATGCACATCTAAACAATTTTTTCTACACAACATTTCATTGTAACTAGTTATCTGACTCTAATTATTCAATATCTGTTTTCTTTTTGCAATTTGTTGGTTAATGTAGGTTTGAACCAGAGAGTTAATGTCACTGTCATTGCTGCTACAAACCGACCGGATAAGATTGACTCGGCCCTTTTGAGACCAGGTGTGACTTAACTTCATTTAATGTTTCTAATATTGAAATCTTTCCTTTTTCTGGGTGGGTTTTTGCAGCTCAACTTTCTCTGTAATAAAAATATTTTTACAGGACGTTTTGATAGGCTTGTGTATGTGGGCCCGCCAAATGAAAAAGACCGTGCTGAGATTTTCCGTATCCATTTGGATAAAATGGCTCACAGTTCTGATGTATGTATAGAGGAGTTGGCCTGTCTTTCTGAAGGTTGTACCGGGGCCGACATATCTCTTATCTGTCGGGAAGCAGCCATGGCGGCTATCGAGGTGTGTAAATACTAGATAATGGGCGGGTAGGGTGACAAGGAAAACAAGTAATTTTTATACGATTCGGGTTGGGTTGACCACTGAACAATTTTTTTCGAAAAGAAATGCGACATAATTGGTGTCACGTATGATTGGAAAAATTATATAATTTGTCTAAACTCATTAAGGAGGTTTTGTACATTAAAAATACACGGCGGTAACTTCTCACCTATATAACTCCTTTGACCCGTTTATATAAGCTATTTTTTTTGCTTTGCCCATTCTCGTCATTCGTGATGAACAAAACCTGAATTGACAATATGAGTGGGTTGGGCAATAGTGCAAAACATGTAAGTTTTATATGTGTCGGTTTGGTTGGCCGGATACACTTTTTCTCACAACTTTTAAATAAATATCTGGTGTCAAATATGATTACAAGAATTGTATAATTTAAATAAGAGTATACCCTTTTTTAATTTATTAAAATGACTTGGGAAGTTTTGTGCATTAAATTACATTTTGGGCATGTCTAACCCATTTCTTTTTAAGCTCTTTTTTAAACCCGTTTGACCAATTAGAGGTAAAATAAAACCTGATTTGAGCTTTTTATAAGTAAAAGTATCGGAATTGTGACATCTATTTTTTTCTTTGCTAACATGGTTTATTATTGCAGGAGAAACATGATGCGTCAGAAGTAAGAATGGAACATTTAAGATCTGCAATTGAACAAGTGCAGCCATCAGATGTGGATTCTTACGAAGAATTGACTGCAAAGTTTCAGAGACTTGTGTCTCAAGCTAGCGTAAAAGATCATTTAGTTTCTAAACCATCCTCAAGAAGATCAACCTCAGTTTCTAGTTGGTAAACTTTCCATTACTTCTTGTTTTTTCTTTCAGATCATGCATCTTTATTGGGTTCCACATTTGACTTTTAGCATTCAATGGATTGTTTTGAGGTTCATAATTGACGATATCCGAGTTCCATTATGGCATTATGTAAACATTTTAACCATTACAGTTGAGGGAAGTTTGGACGTGTGATTAAACTGATTATTGCAACTTGAAGTCGCACCATCAGTTTTTATTGTGAGTAAAAAAGTGAGTTTTGATTTTCTGATTATTCATGGTAAGAATAGTCAGTTTTTTTTAGAAACAGATAAGAAGTTGTAAAAAGATTGATTATTGAGAAATATCATTATATGTAGATTTATATAGACCCCTACAATGTAGAGGTCACAGTTTTTGACCCATCTACATATAATTGCAGATTTGGGTTATTTTTTCCCTAATGGGGTAACAGTTAACTGGATCAAAACTAGTAAGTTTAAAGTAGAAGGAAAAAGGTTAAATGAATTGAAAGTCATCCAAAATGTATTTGCATAAATAGCATTAATATGGATTTTTAAGTTTGAATTGTTAGGTTAGCAATTTAGTATCTTTTTCATATTTTAAAAGTGATGATTTTGAAATTTTAAAAAAATAAAAAGTGTTTGCAAGTGAACCCCGATTTTATGCACACCCAAACATCCTCATGGCTATTACAAAGTTTTAGAATAACAACACTTGATATATAAACAAAAAACCAAAAAAATATTAAATGTATGTCTGCATCCATGATCTATCAAGTTGGATTCTGTCATAGCTAACCATTGAACTGTGAAAACCCCTGCGATAACACATGTTTATTCTGTGACTACAGGAGTGTTTATAAATCTATAGCATCGCTTATTTCTCGTTGAATGGATTCTCTATGTGATCAAGAGACGCAAGTACTTTGACTATGCATGGAAAGCCATGCTCGCGACCATTGGGTCATGATGCAGCAATGGAGGCACAACCGTGACACCCAAAGGTGCGGTTATGCATGATATATTTTGTCCGATACACCGAATGTAGCTGTTTGCCGGCCTCTTTAGTGTTCCAGTGTTTAAAGTGGATGCTTAAAACTTAAAAGTATGTTCCTTTGTTGAGAAGAACAGTACGTTTTGTAACAATTTTTTTCAATTATTGTATAAAATTTCCAGATTATTTGTTTGTAGAAATTTTTATTTGATATTTTACTTTTAAATAACAAAATTTTAAAGGGATTTGGATTTTGGTTTAAAAAAATACCCCTAGATTTGTTTTAAAACATATTAGAGTGCCTTTTAGTTAATATAAGTCTATTAGGTATGAGGGCATACAAGTAACTTTTAACAAACTTAGAAATACGTGCGCGCGCGCGCACACACACACATATATATATATATATATATATATTATATATATTATATATATATACATATATATCTACATACATACATATAGATATATACATACATATATATATAATACATACATACATATATATATATATACATACATTATATATAAAATACAGGGGAGGGTTCAAATGAGAACCACCTTTTTTTGTGAGAACTCTAGGAACCAATCTCAGCCACTCACTTTTATCACATGCAAATCACATGCCATTTCCCCCTTTTTTTTAAACATTCGAACTTTTTTCACGACATTTTTTTCAAAAAAAGTTCACCATAAAATTCAGTTTTTTTTATCTTTCCAACGCCTACCATATTGATATAATTTTTTAAAAAAAATCGTACATCCGGTTTTACATATGTGTAAATCTAGTTATACACATATTTAGTACTGGATTTAACATGAGTAAATCCGATATAACATGTGTAAAACGAATTTCGTTAAAATAAACGGGAATTTTTATTATTTAATTTTTTTTTATAAATTTTATATTTTTTGACTGAAAGAGGGAAAGTTGGAGAACATTTTTGTGTTTTTATTTTTTGATTTGTATGTTATTTTTTTATTATAATTTTTAAATATGTTTTTGGTAATGATTTTGCCATGAGAACTAGGGGTTGAAGATTGATTTCCTAGAGTTCTCACAAAAAAACCTAGTTCTCATTT
>JACVEC010000361.1:0-101594 GCA_025215565.1 Flaveria ramosissima | reverse complement strand
GGAGACCATAGACAGAAGATGAATTGTGGTGCAATACCTGTAAGAGACACCATAATGGTAAGTGCGGAATGGTAATTTGCTATAACTGTAAGAAGAAAGGACACCTATCAAGGGGAGTGTATAGGACTCGTAAATCCTAAACCAGTTTGTTACCAACGAGGAAATGAGAATAATTTTCGCAACAAGTGTCCAGAACTGAAAGGCAAAACCCAATTAACCCAAACAACCCCCGTGGAGAGCATTTGTGTTGCAAGCTGAAGAAACCCGACATGAACCATAAATAGTGACGGGTACGTTTCTCATTAAAAGTCAGTACACAATAGTATTATTCGATACAGGAGCAACTTGTAGTTTTGTTTCAGATATATTTAAACCCTTACTTAATCTAACCTCAGAAAAAAAATATTAATACTAATAAGTATATGATAGAATTAGTTGACAGAAAGATATTGAAGCTTGTGGAGTTATTCCTAATTGTGCCTTAAGTTTAGATGATTATTGTTTGACATAGATTTGATTCCTATTGAATTAGGAGGTTTTGATATTGTTGTGGGTATGGACTGGTTAAGTAAGAATCAGGTTAAAATTATCTGTGATAAAAGAATGATTAAAATTTCCTTTGACTAAAGAAAATAAAACTCTTTGTTTGTATGATGAGGAACCTAGATGTGCTATAAAGATAGTCTCGTGTAAGAAAGCTCGGAAATATTTAAGAAAGAAATGTTTAGCATTGCTAGCTCATGTAGTTGATACACAATTAGACATGAAAAAGTTAGAAGATGTTCTTATTGTTAGAGAATACCCAGAGGTATTTCTTGATGAATTACTAGGATTGCCACCCCCCTCATCAAGTACAATTCGAAATTGAATTAGTACCTGGAAGAGCTCGTATTGTTTGGCACCAAGAGAAATGAAAGAATTAATGAGCCAACTTCAGGAATTGTTAGACAAGGGATTTATACGTCCTAGTGTATCACCTGGGGAAGCTCCAGTTCTGTTTGTAAAGAAAAAAAGATGGAACTTTTAGGATGTGTATTGATTATAGAAAACTTAATAAAGTTACTATTAAGAATAGTATCCTCTTCCTAGAATGGATGACATTCGATAAATTACAAGGATCTAGTTACTTTTCAAAGATTGACTTAAGGTCAGGATACCATCAGTTAAGGGTAAGGGATGAAGATATACCTAAGACTGCATTCAGAACTAGATATGGTCATTATGAATTCCTTGTAATGCTATTTGGACTAACAAATATTCCAGCAGTATTTATTGATTTAATGAACAGAGTCTGCAAACCTTACTTGGATAAATTTGTCATAGTCTTCATAGATGACATTTTAATATATATTCTAAAGATAAGGGGGAAACATGAAAAACACCTAAGGCTGATCTTGGAGTTACTTCGAAAGGAAAAAAAATTATAGGACAAATTTTCAAAATGCAAAATTTTGAAAAGACAAGTATAATTTTTAGGACATGTAGTTAACCAAGAAGGAATTTAGATTGACCCGGAAAAGATTAAGGCAATTAAGAAATGGTGAAGCTCCCAAAAACAACAACTAAGGTACGTCAATTTTTAGGGTTGGCCGGTTATTATTGAAAATTTTTTTAAGAATAGCTCAACCTTTAACAGAATTAACCCAGAAAGATAAACCTTATGTTTGGGGAGAAAAATAGAATGTTGCATTTAAACTCTTAAAGAATAAATTATACAATGCTCCTATCTTAGCTCTTCCAGAAGGAACATATGATTTTGTCGTATACTATGATGCCTCACATCAGGGTTATGAATGTGTTTTATTACAACAAGATAAGGTAATTACATATGTATCTAGGCAACTCGGAAGAAGTAAAAAGAATTACACTACAGACGACTTAGAATTAGGAGCGGTAGTATTTGCACTTAAGATTTGTAGACATTATCTATATGGAACCAAATGCATAATTCATACAGACCATAAGAGTTTACAACACATATTTGATTAAAAGATGTTGAATATGAGATAGAGAATATGGGTAGAGTTACTAAGTGATTATGATTGTGAAATCAAGTATCACCCAAAAAAGGCAAATGTAGTGGCTGATGCCTTAAGTAGAAAGGAGAGAACTAAGCCATTATGAGTCCATGCTTTAAGAATGGAATTACACTAGAATTTAATAAGTCAAATTCGAGAAGCCCAGCAAAAAGATGAATCAAGAGATATGATAGAGAAAAACAGACAACTAGAAGTTACATCCAATGGAATTCTGAAATTTAAAGGAAGAAACTGAATTTCTAACCATGATAAGCTTAGAGAAACTATTTTGGAAGAAGCACATAAGTCAAGGTATGCAGTACATCCAGGAAATAATAAGATGTATAAAGATTTGAGAAACTAATATTGGTGGCCAGGTATGAAAAAATCTGTTGCAAAATTTATAGAAAAATGTGATATCTGCATAAGAATTAAGACTGAATATCAGAAACCCTCAAGATGTTTGCAACAACCAGAAATTCTTGAGTGGAAGTGGGATCAAATCACCATGGATTTTGTAATTTTTTTTTGCCTAGAACCTCAAGTGGATATGAAACAATATGAGTTATAGTTAACAGACTAAGTCAGCTCATTTATTACAAATAAGAGAATATTATAAGATAGAAAGATTAGCAATAATCTATATGAAAGAAATTGTGTCCAGACATGGTATACATATTTAAATAATATCTTATATAGATAGTAGGTTTAGTTTGAGATTCAGCAAACCTTGCAGAAAGCATCAGGAACTCAAGTAAACATGAGTTCAACATATCATCCACAGACAGATTTACAAAGTAAGAAAACAATTCAGATATTGTGCGAGCCTGTGCATTAGATTTTGGTGGTAACTGGGATATACATTTACCTTTGATAATATTTTTATATAATAATAGTTATCATACCAATATTGGAGCAGCTCCATTTGAAGCTCTATACAGAAGGAAGTGTGGTCACCTTTGTGTTAGAATGAAGTAGGAGATAGATAGTGTTGGATCTAGAAAGGCTGTTGCAACCAAAACCAAGTCACTTAGAAGATTTTGGTACAACAAACAAAGGACTTTCGAAGCTAAGTATGGAACTTCCGAAGGAAGAAGGAGCTCTTCCGAAGACTAAGTGTAAAATACACTTCCGAAGGAAAACTTCAACTTCCGAAGACAAAGAACCTACTTCCAAAGATCAAGACTTAGAGAGAAAGATCTGAAGTCAACTTCCAAAGTACAAGAAGTCCTCAAAGCCTCGGAAGCATAGAAGCCTCTTCCGAAGTATAAGTGGCTTCGGAAGAACAAGTTCTTCCGAAGCCAGTTAACCTTCGGAAGACACTCCTATTATCCAGTGGACATAAGTATGGCCTCTCTGACACTCTGCTGCAAATCTCTGAGATACTGCATGGCGTTTTCTCAAAAGCCATGTAGTTGACCATACTTTAATCCACTGTTTACCTTTTTATGTTAGTATAGTTGCCATCTTTAGTTGGTGACAAAAGGTAAGTCATGGACATGTCATGACTACCATATCTTAGATAATACTTTATTCAAGATACCTTAACTTTAGCATTGTAGTATATGCTTTAGTCTAGGTTTCCAGCTGGTATCAAAGTATATCCGGCTGTAGGATCTAGTATATATAGTTTCTCATTGTAACTCTTGTTTCATGCTTGTAAGTGTCTTGTAATCTTGAGTTGAGAAGTAATATATACAAGTGCCTTGAAAATATATCTCTGCTTATTCTTTTGTTACTTATTATATTATTATCAACTCTTGTAAAACACATTGCTTCATCTGATTTGAGTGTTTCTATAAGTGAGTTTGAGAGAAATACAAGTGTTTAAGTGACAAACCCGATCCTGCAATTGGTATCAGAGCTTTTTAGGCTCTTGATTGTGAGATCTTACCATCCTAATCAACCAGTTTTTTTTCACTCCTCCTTATACCTCACTCAAAATGGCCCTCAACAAATCTGAAGTAGAAATGGGAACGATGACCAAAGCTCCCATCATCGCACCTGAAAACTTCAGGTCTTGGAGCAGAAGAATGGAAAGCTTCATCAGGTATCACGACAACAAGATGTGGCAATCCATTGTCAATGGCCTGTATAAGCCAAAAGTAGCTGGTGGAAACGGTGCCATGATTGAGAAAGCCGTTGAAGATTATTCTGATGAAGACAGGAAGAAGCTTGACATAGACAGCAATGCTATGACTGTTCTTATAACTGCAATCCCAAACTCTATCATGGTGGGGTTTGAGCATTGTAAGTCTGCCAAAGAACTCTTTGATGCTCTTGTTCAAATGTACTTAAGCTCGAATGATTCCAAGAAGGACTCACTAAAGCAGTAGTTTGAGAACTTCACCTATGTTGCTGGAGAGACTCTTAGCCAACAATATTTCAGGTACATGGATCTTATTTCTTCCCTTCAATCTGTGGGAATCACTCATGAACTCAGAGACCTTACTAGAAAGTTTATGAGTGCTCTACCCAATGAGTGAACATTCTACTGTGGCTCTATCAAGAGAACAGAGAATCTGAATACACTCACCATGACCGAACTCTATGGGATCCTTGATGGATACCGTTTGGAAATGGAAAGCAAGAGGGGTCATCAGACAAGCAGACCCTTGAGTCTTCCTGCTAGCAACGCTTTAATGGTTGCTGAAGGCTTAGGAATCTCCCGGTCTCAGCAATACCTGACCTATACCCAGCAGCCATCTTGTTCCTCTGGGCCTTACATCACATTTCCTGAGACTCCAAGGTCTCAACAAGCTCAGCAAAGCTCCTTTCAATAGGGCTGTGCATTTGTCTCAGGAAGTGGGCACTCAAATGACTATCAATACTGCTTTGATGATCTAGAGTGTTTTAGCCCAGAAGACATAGAGTATGTGGACATAGTCCAACAAATGGCTCTTCTAACCTACAGAGCAAAGAAGTTCTTTAAGAGAAGTGGAAGGCAATTCCCTCAGAACCCAATCTCCAGCAAATTTGGGTTTGACAAAAGCAAGGCCAAATGTTACAACTGTAACCAAGTTGGTCATTTGGCAAGGGAATGCAAGGCTCCCAAGTCCAACCCGGGAACCTCACAGTCCTCCACACATCCCTCTTCACCAAAGCCCACCGGAAAGTCAACAGAGACTGCTGCAATGGCTCAAGAAGTTGACTGGAGCTTCATGGTTCAGGATGTGACTCCTGCTCAAGCATTCATGGCTGGCACAGATGAAAACAAGGTATATGAAAATCTCTGTACCCTTGCCTGTATTGCTAAGGTTAAACTGTATCAGGACTACAATATGGAAATTAAATCTGATATTGAGTCTTTAAATGTTTTAAAATCAGACTTTAAAAGGGCTGAATCTGACTACCAAAGAAAAATCGAGGAGTTAGAGAAAATTGTGTCCCTCTTAAAATATGAACATACAAACTACAAGACTCAAATCAAGGATTTAATATCCAAATTGACTGAGGCTCAAGCCCAGCTTGTCACTGCTGAGGCTCAAGCCAGGAAGTATGCTATTTCCGAGCAAAACTTCCAAGCCATTCTTGCATCATCCTCTCACTCAAAACTTTGTTATCAAAACAAAGGTGGGTTGGGAACCAATGAAATTGCTCCACCACACTCTTATGAGTCTATAAGACAACCAAGGTGTGGTACTGAAGAGCAAGAGGTTCCATCTGTTGACCCACCTTCTCATGAGTCAAAGAATGATGCAACTATGGAGACCATCACAGGGAAAGAACAGGTAATTATGCCCTCCCCAGCCAATGATGATCAAACTCTGACCGCCAAAGCCAGAAGAAGCAGAGCTAAGGCAGCCAGAAAAACTGCCAAGAAAGTGGCTGAATCCAAGCTAAAGATAGACCCAAAGCAAAAGGGTGTATTCATCTCAGCTGGATTCCAGGTGGTTGGAAATTCTGATTTAGGAAAGGAGTGCAGTACCAGTACTCCTATCCTACCAAAGGATCAGAAATTAAAGGGAAAGGTTGCTGATGAAGAGAAAAAGAACAAGAAATAGCAATCCTCTCATTCTCAGAAAGTTAACATTGAATGCATAATGTGTGGTCTGCAAAACCACATGGCTAAAGATTGTTACTACAATCCTTCTAGCACACATTATGCAAATAATGTTAAAAGAGAAGGATTCAGGGAAGGTTTCTCATTTGGACCATATCAAATGGTTCAAGTGATGAAAAAGGGAAAGCTTGTTTCCGAAGCAAGGCTTCTCTCGGAAGAAAATTCTTCTTCCGAAAGGAAAAAGGCTTCGGAAGTTAAAGCTGCAAAGACTCAGAAAAGCAAAAGAGTCCCCTTGAAACCATCTCAGAAGAAGACTGCTTCGGAAGAAAAGGTGGTGAAGGTCTCTTCCGAAAAGAAAGAAGCTTCGGAAGAATGCCAAGCTACAAAAGCTTCTACAAGCTCATCCTCTATGATCAACCATGGGATGGAATGGAAGATCAAGGAAGATGTTGTAGCCCAAACCTCTTCTTCGAAGACATCCATTGAAACCCCATGCATAAATTTTGGTTCAATTATGTCACTATCATTGGAAGAACCCAAGACCAATAAGGCTTGGGTTTCCAATCAAAACTAATTATCTCACCTTATGTGCAGGTGTTGGAGCTGGAAAAGATAGTCTATATTATCAACACAGTGAAAGTCAACAAAAGTCAACGTCATGGGTCAAAGTCAACAAAAGTCAAACCCGACACGTTCGATACGAGGAACCGAGACGAGATGTTGAAGATTTAAATGACTAGGAGTTTTATTGTAATAAATATATTTTGTGTGAACAAAATATATTTTGTCTTGTTTTTAGTCATTTTTATGCTTTATATGTAATTTTGTGTTAATTAGCCTAAGTCTAGGGGGTTAAGTGCAATTAGTGAATATTAGTCTAGACTATAAATAGGTTAATTGTCATTAGGTTTTGGTTAATGGTTGCATGACCAATTGATTGAGGGATTATTTGTAAACACATATTATGCAATCTAATTGAAGATCAAAGGGGTTTTGATTGTGATTATCATATTTTGATCTAATCCTTCATGATTTGATTCAAGTTTGATGTTCCAGGATTTACAATTTGGTATCAGAGCCATTTTGGATCAAATTCACTGAAGATTTGAAGATTTTTAGAGAGAGAGTTGAGGTTTTGGTTGTTTTTGTTCAATATTATGTTTTCATCAATTTTGGATCAAATTTGAGTGTTATTGACATGGAAATTGATTGAAGTTTGCTTGTTATTGGTTGGGAAAGCTCTGTTAATCATCAGGTTTCAAATCCATTAAGATTTGGGCGTTTTCAGATTGATTTCGTGTTGGAAAAGCTTTTCAGCTTCGTTCAGCGAAATTACAAATTCATCCAGCGAAACTGCCTGTTCTTTCAGCGAAACTACAAGTGTTTTACACTTTGTAGTTAATTTCAGCATCTCAGCGAAAGTAGTGATCTTGAACGAAAGTTCAACAGTGCTTGTGTGCATATTACAAGCGAAATTGCTGTCGAAACTATCTTTGAACGAAAGTTCAAGCTTGTTTTGTGCAAAATTGTCGGCGAAACTAAGCAGTCGGCTCAGCGAAACTAGAGTTCACAGCGAAACTGCTGCCGAAATTGCTAGCGAAACTAGAGTTCATAGCGAAACTAGCTCTGCGAAACTATAATTTCGGCGAAACTATCATTTCTTCAGTGAAATTCGAATGTTAAAGATGACTTTTTCCCTTTAGTTGGGATTAATTGAGTTCATCCCGATAAAGAAATTTTCATCGATTTTGCAAGATTTATAAAAAAAAAACAAGCTGACCTTTAAAAAGAATATATTTTTCCCGTGGGAGAATTATTTTACAATTTTCGGGAAAAATATATTTTTGGGGCGTTTAATTGTTCAAAATTTTTACAATCATGTCATCTTCAGAAGACTTTAAATCAGATAATCTCACAATGGCACAAAGCCGGTTTGACTCTTTTGCAGGTACAAAGAAAGAAAAATTGTCAGATTTAATTGCTCGATTTTTAAAAGTAGCAAATAATCTAAAGAAGCATGTGCCTGATCTCAGTAATCATGAACAAATTCAAAAGCTTCTCGAGTCTCTTCCATCCGAATGGAATCATCAAGTTAAAATGCTAAAGCAAGAAAGTGGTTATGTCGACACAAAACTTATGGATATGATCAACAGACTAAAATCTCTTGAGCTGGATATCCAAAGAAACGAATTTCAACAAGCCGTGTTCCCACATCAAACTAACGCGCTTAATACTGATCTTGTCTCTTCTGTAACAAGCATACTTGATTACAAAACAAAGATGATTGAAAAGTTCAAATTATTGAGAACTGATTCGGATTTAAATTTTGAATTCAGAGAAACTGTTGAAGAGAACTATGAAGCTCGGAGAGTCGACAATGACACTAAACCGGAGTCTGTGAGAACCGATGATGATATGGTTGGAAAAGCTGATAAAAGAAAGAAAGAATTTGAGGTTGAAGAGATGCTGAAGGTCAAACAAGAGGAACAACAAGAAATCACATGGGCTTGCAACTGTGAAAAGAGCTTAGCTGCAGAACGAACTATCATGGGCCTTCCTTATGAGACTGTTCAGGATATGTGTTCTTCGTCATGCAAAATCCGGTTATTTGGGATTTATAAGGCAAACAGATTGTTATTGGAAAATGAAAAAGAATTAAAAACAATCAATCAGGAATTAAAGAAAAATGAAATTGCTTTTTCAAGAAAACTTAATGAAGCATTGGCTGAAAATGATCTTTTAAGAAGAACCATTTTGGAGCGTAACGTTGAAATTAATATTCTGAGAGAAAGGGCTGTCTTAGCTCAATTTGAAACGACAAAGCTTCAAACAAAGCTTGATAAATGGACCCTTTCACACATGAAAAAGGATGAGCTTATTGCTAAACAACAAGGGGTGCGGGTGAAACATGGGATTGGATATAAATCTGATAGTGAAACTGTATTTAATTCAGTTCCACCTCCTTCTACTTTATGTTATTCACCAATTCCCAAACCTCATCCTAAAAATGATTTGTTTGAACAATTTAATAGTAGTTTGCATGCAGGTTTGAGCGGTGTGAATCTTAAAGAGGTGCGAGATGATTATGATTCTACAACTGGAATGGGATACAATAAATCGAATGCTGACAGTCAAGCTAACGATTGTTCAGTCCCGGTTGTTTGTAAATCTATATCTACTATTTCTTCTAACTTCTTTGATAAGTTTAAAGCAGGTGAAATTCCTACTTTTGAGCCTGTCAGGGTTGTGAAAGAAGAGATAAATCTGAAATCACCTAATCATGAAGTTCCAACAACAACACATCCTATTCCTGTCAATCAAGATCCGTTGGAGAAAGATCTGTGTATACGAGACTGGACAAGCTCAGATGATGAATCAATCACAGAGGTACGTGTTGGTTCCTCAAAGATCAAGATGTCTCCTAACATTGTCAAGTCACAAAAGCTTCCAAAAGCTAAATCAAGACCAATACGAATCTCTTCTCCAATTGCAAAGCAACCCAGTCAATCAGTAAAGATCTCATTCCCTGTTCAGCAAAGCAAATGCCAAAACAAGCAAGAATCTGCTACAAGCTCAAAGCAATCCTCATCTCCACCTGCATCACACGGTTCAGTCAAGCATCAAAAGCCATTCAAGGCTTGTTTTGAGTGTGGAAAAGAAGGTCATGTGGTAAAGAAATGTCCTCAAAGGCTTGCTACGAATGGTAAAGGCAAAACAAATTGCTTATCCGAATGTAAGTCTAAAAAGAATGTTCCAGACGGTAAAGGCAACACGGGTTGCTTCTCTGGATCAAGAGGTAAACAATACACATCTTTGAATGGTTGGATGAAAAACCCTCCATCCAAACCTTTTCATGTGAAGCCGGTTTCACATGATACAAAGATGAAAATGACCAAAGCTTCAAAACCAAATTCTTTTCCTTCTGGTCTTAAACAGAAAATGATTTCCAAATTTAATTCATTCAAATCCAAGTTAATTGAACTGAAACAAATTTGGCAAATTAAAAAGAAGGATACAGCAATCCCCGATTGTTTAAACGGTTGTGTGCAGAAGCTTGTTACTTATATTGATGAAAAAGGAACTTCCAGGACTACGATGGCCTGGGTTCCCCTTTCAAACTAATCTGTTTATGAGTGCAGGAACAATTCAGGAGGACTGTTAGTAATCCGGTTTACTGACAGGGATTGTTCCTAATTCAAATTTGAGGCGGAACAAACAGGTTAAGGTCATGGTATTATATCCACAATCTGGATTTTTATCTGCATTATCACAGTTCTCACTTCACAGTCACTGCATATTTTTTAAAAATTAATTTCTTATTTTCATATCAGTGTAGTTTACAAGACCTTCTTTTGATAAATTTTTATTTTTGTTTTTGTACAGTTTAAAAACAATTAAAAATAATAAAAAAAAAAAAATAATAATAAAAAAAATAAAAAAAATAAAAAAATAAAAATATAAAATAAAAAAGTTTGCAAAAATAAAAATTTAGGGGGAGAGTATAAGTAAATAAAAATGAAAAAACTGAGAAATGATTGTATATCATCTTGAAATGCTTGTTTTTGAATGACTTGCGTTTATAAATTGAGAAATGATAGTAACTGATGCTGTTATCTGATTTACATCTTATTTTTAATTGCAAATAATAGAAAAATAAACAGATTCTTTAATGATATGCTTGGTAGACTCAGCCTGATGAATAAAGTAGACAGCAGTATGATGATTTAAATTAAAATATATGCTTAAGGATGTCTGGATTTACGCAATCATTTTGGCCTGCACAAAAACTGAGTCCTGACAAAAATTGGATTGAGAATTGATCTTTCACCCACCATGATACAAATCATATAAGCCATATCTTTGAGCCATGTCTGGTGTATTTATGTGTCTTGTGTCTGTGCTAATCTCCTCTGCTGTACGGAAGTACTGATCTGGAGTGATGATCTCCTCTGCTGTACGATAGTACTGACCTGGAGCTCTCATCAGCACATGATTAAATGGTCATCTCCTTTGTTATACGTGAGTATAGACCTGGAGCTCTCACCATTTTGGTCTAAGTAGTGTCAAATCATCTAATTCACAGAATGCTATATTCTGTTGATAATCATTTGCACACTAATGCACACGCCTTGCTCTATAAAGATCGTAATAAAATTCAAGAAATCCTGAGGTTGGGTGAGGGTTTTTGCCAAATGATTGTGGGGTCCTAGCATTCTAAAGAATTTAATCGAACCTTAACGAATCATCTACTCCTTGTTGAAAAAGATAGGGCATGAGTTTAAGTGGACAAACATATCAGCAATCGTTATTGATCTGTTTGAGAATTTCAAAATCATTTAAAGGCTGTGATTAGATTTAGTTATCAGTGTGATCTCATTGCTTGTCGATGATTAAATTCATCTTTGTGCTAAAGTATATCTTGAGGATATGATCTCATGATCGATTCAGTTCTCGTTTTAAAAAAAAAACAAAAAAAACACAAAAAATTATATAATAGATATAAAATATGTTATAATACATGTATATAATAAAAAATAGAAAAATATAAGAAAATTTTTTTCAAATTTTTTTAGGTCTTCCATATTATGCTGTTACAATTTTATCATTTTCATGCATTTCACAGAAATTGCGTACAACCGAACACGGGTTCGCTTGTTTTCAAACACAAATAAACACGGGTTTATTTTGTTAAAATGAAATGATCTAATTAGAAATGTCGAGATTGTGTTTGTGAATGTGTTTCAGATTTTTTCTTTAAGTGATGGCCGATCAGTTGAGCAGTGTACCTGATCAGAGAATCTGTTCCTCAAGTTTGCAGAAGATACCGAGCTAGGAATCCTCCTCCTACATCTTCTGAAGCACTCAAGATTAGAGATTTGAGAAAGCTGTTCCATATTCCTCACAAAGGATGCACTCGAAAAGGGGGAGCATATAAATAGGGGGAGCTTATAAGATGAATAACTTTTCTCATCAAGTTCAAAAGCTTTAATTTGAAGATCTTTCTACTGTTTTCTTCTCGGGGCTGAATTCGTATGAAGACGTTGATAATGATAGACTAAGGGGGAGTATTGTTGGAGCTGGAAAAGATAGTCTATATTATCAACACAGTGAAAGTCAACAAAAGTCAACGTCATGGGTCAAAGTCAACAAAAGTCAAACCCGAAACGTTCGAGACGAGGAACCGAGACGAGATGTTGAAGATTTAAATGACTAGGAGTTTTATTGTAATAAATATATTTTGTGTGAACAAAATATATTTTGTCTTGTTTTTAGTCATTTTTATGCTTTATATGTAATTTTGTGTTAATTAGCCTAAGTCTAGGGGGTTAAGTGCAATTAGTGAATATTAGTCTAGACTATAAATAGGTTAATTGTCATTAGGTTTTGGTTAATGGTTGCATGACCAATTGATTGAGGGATTATTTGTAAACACATATTATGCAATCTAATTGAAGATCAAAGGGATTTTGATTGTGATTATCATATTTTGATCTAATTCTTCATGATTTGATTCAAGTTTGATGTTCCTGGATTTACAGCAGGGACATCCATATGACAAGAATAACAACATTTGGATTGTAGATAGTGGATGCTCCAGGCACATGACAGGGAACAGATCTCTCCTTCAACAATTTCAACATTATGATGGAGGTCCTGTCCAGTTTGGAGGTGAGGCCGGAGGATATATTTCTGGCAGAGGAAGTATATCCAATGGAAAGTAAAAAGTTGACAGAGTTAATTTTGTCAAACAGCTTGAACACAATCTGTTAAGTGTTTCTCAATTCTGTGATCAAAAGCATCAAATGCTTTTCACAGAACATGAGTGCATTATCCTCAAACCAGGGATGACAATTCCTCAGGAATTGGTGCTTCTTAGATCTCCCAAGAAAGGGGATATGTACAAGCTTGATATGAACAATGCTTCCCCAATGGGAGAAGTATCATGCTTTCTTTCCAAAGCTGATGGTGATGAGTCAACACTATGGCATAAACGAATGTGTCATGTCAATTTTAAGACAATGAATAAATTGGCTAAAAATAACTTGGTACATGGTTTGCCTAAAAAGGAATTTTTCTGCAAAGATAACTGTGTTGCTTGCCTGAAAGGGAAACAACACAGGTCTTCTCATAAATCCAAAGTTGTTAACTCTATCACCACTCCATTACACTTATTGCACATGGATCTATTTGGTCCCACAAGTATAATGAGCATTGGAAGGAAATCATATTGCCTTGTGATTGTTGATGATTTTACTAGATTTACATGGGTATTCTTTTTAAGAACCAAAGATGAAACTGCTGAAACTTTAAAATCTTTTATTCTTAAAATAGAAAATCAAGTTGATCACAAGGTTAAAATAATTAGAAGTGATCAAGGGACAGAGTTTAAGAACCTAGTTCTTGACTCATTTTGTAACTCAAAAGGGATTGCCAGACAATATAGTGCTCCTAGAACTCCTCAACAAAATGGTGTTGCTGAGAGGAGAAATAGGACACTTATTGAGGCTGCCCGGACTATGTTAGCTGATTCAAAGCTGCCTCTAACATTCTGGGCAGAGGCAGTCAGCACTGCATGCTATGTTCAGAACAGAGTTCTTGTAGTAAAGCCACATGGAAAAACCCCTTATGAGTTATGGAACAAGAGGCCACCGTTCATTGGCTTTCTAAGGTCCTTTGGCAATAGGTGTACCATACTTAACACAAAAAACAATTTGGCAAAATTTGCTGAAAAGTCAGATGATGCTATCTTTGTTGGATATTCCTCCTACTCTAAAGCCTATAGAGTTTATAATATTAAAAACCAACAATTTGAGGAATCTTCCAACATTGTAGTTAATGAGCACACTCCTTGTGTTATGGGAATGGCCCTGATCATATCTTTGATTTAGAATTGTTTCCAAACTATTCTAAACCATCTTGTGAGAATGTTTCAGCTGGAACAGGTGTTCAAAATGATTCTGATGAAGATCAACTGTTTGAGCTTCCCAGACCTATTCCAAATTCTCCAAGAGTTGCAGCAAATCAAGTTCCCACTATTGAAAGATCTGACAGTATAACAATTTCAAGAGATAGTGGTACTTCAACAAGGGATTCACCTGCTGATTTTCAAATCTCTTCAGGTGACCCTGCACAACACCAAGCTGATGGAAGCACCACCTTGAAGGAACAGGCAACTATTAATGATGCTTCACAGCAAACAAATGATGATGTTTCTCTTTCATTCAATCAGTCCTCATTGAATGAGTTTGAAACAACAGCTGGACCAAGTATTCAAGCTCCTGAGCAAAATATGTCCAACTTGGACTTATCTTTGCAACTGGAGGTGATTCCTAGACTCAGGATTCATAACACTCATCCAGCTGAAAACATCATAGGGGAAGTCTCTGAAGGTGTGAGAACAAGAAGAGAAACTCATAATGGGAATGTCTGCCTGTACTCATGCTTTTTATCCCAAATGGAACCCAAGAAGGTGGAAGATGCCTTGAAAGATAGTAGCTGGGTTGAATCAATGCAAGAGGAGCTGCTTCAATTCAAAAGACAAAAGGTTTGGAACCTATGTCCGCTACCATCTTGTCAAGTACCTATAGGCACTAAATGGGTATTTAGAAACAAAAGAGATGATAGAGGCTTGATTATCAAGAACAAGGCAAGACTGGTGGTTCAAGGATACACTCAAGAGGAAGGAATCGATTATATTGATGTGTTTGCACCTGTTGCAAGAGTTGAGGCAGTTAGGATCTTCCTTGCTTATGCTGCATCCAAGAATTTCACTGTCTACCAGCTTAATGTCAAGTGTGCCTTTCTATATGGGGATATAGATAGGGAAGTCTATGTATGCCAACCTCCAGGATTTGAAGACCCACAGCATCCAAACTATGTGTGCAAGTTGGATAAAGCTCTATATGGGCTGCACCAAGCACCTAGGCTGTGGTATGAGACATTGTCTCAATTTCTCCTGAAGAATGGTTACACTAGAGGTACCATTGATAATACTCTTTTCATGAGAAAGTCTGGGAAAGACATCTTGCTCGTTCAAGTCTATGTTGATGATATCATATTTGGTTCCTCAAATGACCAAATGTGCAAAGACTTTGAGAGCATTATGAAGAAGAAGTTCGAGATGAGTTCCATGGGAAAAATGGACTTTTTCCTTGGAATTCAGGTAAAGCAATTGAAGGAAGGATTCTTCATCAATCAATCTAAGTATGTCAATGATATCTTAGAGCGATTTGATATGAAGGATTGTAAAGCAGCAAAGACACCTATACCCAGAAACCACAATCTCTGCCCTGATTCTGAGGGGGAGGATACTGATGAACATCAGTACAGAGCAATTATTGGTTCCCTGATGTATCTCACAGCAAGTAGACCTGATATCATGTTTGCAACTTGCATTTGTGCAAGATATCAGGCTGCTCCAAAGGTGTCTCACCTAATTGCTGCCAAGAGAATCCTCAGATACCTCAAAGGAGCACCTAAACTAGGTCTCTGGTATCCAAGGAATAGTGATTTTAATCTCTATGGTTACTCTGACAGCGATTATGGTGGCTGCAACTGTAAGGATTCCTTAAGTCTGATGCAACCCAAAACATCCTAAGTGTCTCAGCAACATGCACTAAGTACTGAAGTGAAGAATGCTTCGGAAGTTTTACACAACGCATTAGAAAATACTCTAAGTGTAAAATCTTCCGAAGCCAAGACCAATATCTTCCGAAGCCAAACATGAAGTCTTCCGAAGCTTCAGAGACAAAGTCTTCCGAAGCTTCAACCTATGAAGACAGATTTCTTCCGAAGACTTTTAGTACACATGCTTTATCTGATGTACTGTTCCATAAACACCTTTTCCGTTGCATCTCTGTAAAGTCACCAACTTACATGAGTTGGTGAAAAGGGCCTTGCTTTTGGTAACTGTACATTGAGGTCTTGAGTCTGTAACTTTCCACTTTATGTACTTTATCCTTTTTGTAATGTATAAGGATGTGAGCTATGGCATGTCATAGTCACAAGGTCAAAAGGCAGATATGCCTTTTGATCCTACAATTGATTTTGTTAGTGTCTAGTCAATTGTATCCAGCTGGCTTTCAAATTATAGCCGGCTGTAGGTTGTAGTATAAGTATTTCAAGTTCTTGTATCTTTCTTTATGCCTTGTAACACTTGTAAAAGAACTTGAGAAAGCAATATACTGCCTCCTTGAAACCCATACTCTCTTGTTCTGTCTCTTGCTTTACTTGTGTTCTTTGTATCACTTTGGTTAACCCAGTTCACTGTTTGATTAAAGTTTAGTTAATCTCCTCATTGTGTTGTTGTGTTGTAATTGTGTTAAAGCCCTTAAACGGTCCTGCAATTGGTATCAGAGCTTTCCAGGCTCTTGATATAAGATCTAACCATCTTAAGATCCCTCACACACACAAAAGCTAAACTCTTCAAATGGCTTCCATCTCAAAGACTGATATGGAGACTGGAACCATGAACAAATCCCCACTGATCACTCTTGATGATTTTGACACCTGGTGCATGAGGATGGAAGGCTTCATCAGGTCTCTTGATTCAAGAATGTGGGAATCTGTTGAGAATGGACCTTTCATACCCAGCACCCCCTCTGCTACTGGTGCTGGTATGATTCCTAAAGATGTGGCCAACTACTCAGATGAAGATAGAAAAAGAGTAGAGATTGACAGGAAGGCCATGACTGCTCTTCAGACTGCTCTCCCAAACTCTGTATACAGAGGTTTTAAGAAGTGCAAGACAGCCAAACAGCTGTGGGATGCACTGAAGCTGATGTATGAAGGCTCCTCTGAAGCCAAGGAGAACAAGAAAGATCTTCTAAAGCAGCAGTTTGAGAATTTCACCTTCAAAGCAGGTGAAACCATGACCCAACAATACTTCAGGTATGTTGAGATTGTGGATACCCTAGTGGATGGAGGAGTTCCTCTTGAGAACAGGGACATTGTAAGGAAGTTCATGTCCTCACTTCCTAGGCAATGGACACACTATTGTGTGGTGATCAAGAGGACTGAGAACCTTAAAACTCTTACTCTTACAGAGTTGTATGGGATTCTCAGTGGATACCAGATGGAGATGAACATGCAAGGTTCATCTGGCAACTCCAACAATCAAATGGGTTCAGCCCTTCATGTGGTTGAAAGGGACAGCATAGAACCCCAACATCATCTCATATGCTACCCTGACAACTCACAAAAGGGTCCTTTCATCACCTTCCCGGAGACACCAAGGGAGAACTTTACTCAAGGAAGCCCATTCCAAGAGACAAGTTCTTCTCAAGCCTTTGTGTCTGCTGATGAAAGCTGTGGGAATTATCTCTTCACTCTTGAAGACCTGGACTGTATCCATCCAGATGACCTGGAATACATGGAGATAGTTCAGCAGATGGCTCTCCTCACTCACAGAGCCAAGAAGTTCTACAAGAGGACAGGAAGAAGATTTCAAGCAATGCTACCAGTGGTAAGTTTGGGCTGGATAAAAGCAAAGTTAAGTGTTACAACTGTAACCTTATGGGTCACTTTGCTAGGGAGTGTAAGGCACCTAAAGCAAATGGGGGCCAAACACAACCCAGACCAAACTACACTGACAAAGCCCCTCAGGCTGAGAAGACAAAGCAACATGCTGCTGTTGCTGTTGAAGAGGGAGGCTTTGACTGGAGCTTTCAGGTGGAAGATGCTTCTCCAAACCAAGCACTGATGGCTGACCATGATGAAGCCAAGGTATTGGAACATCTCTGCTCTCCTGAATGCATTGCTAAAGTAAATAGATACAGGTCCTATAACTTAGAGATGAGATCTGATCTTGAGTCATTAAACATATTAAAATCTGATTTTAGAAAGTCTGAAAATGATTACAAGTTAAAGATAGAGGACTTGGAGAAAACCATTTCAGTACTAAAACATGAACATACAGATTTTAGAACTCAGATCCAAGATCTCATCACTAAGTTGACTGAGTGCCAGGCTGAGCTTGTGATCAGCAAAGCCAAGGCAGAGAAGAGTGTTCTTGAAGAAGAGACCTTCAAGAACATGATATCCTCATCCCTGCACAACAAAGTTTGTTATCAAAATAGACAGGGACTGGGATCAAATGAGATAGCTCCTCCACACACAATCTTGTCTGTAAGATCTCCTAGGTGTGGAACTTGTGAAGATGAGCTTCCTCTCATAGATCCTATAAGTGAGGATGATGAAGAAGTGATAGTGAAGAATTCCTCTGAGAAGAGTGAAGAAGAGGATTCTTCCAAGGGCCACTATCCTTCTGAGGAGAAGAAATCAACTGTGATGACCAAGTCCAAGAGAAAGAACTTGATCAGGAAGAGCAAAAGGAAAGCAAAGAAGGCTCAAGAAATCAAGGCTACTTTTGATGCTAAGCAGAAACAAGTGTTTATCTCTGCAGGTTTCAAAGTAGTAAGGACTGAAGACATCAACCAAGACTCCTCAGCTAAGAGTCATGGTTCTTGTTCAAATCATCTCAGTGCAAAGAAGAAGACTGAGCTGCTGTGTACCACTGCTGCACAGCCTGGACCATCAAACTCCAAGAACAGTTCACAGCCCAAAAGAACTGTCTCAGCATCTACCAAGATGAAGGTGGAGAAGGGATGTGACCAAAGCCAGTCTTGCTCTCAAAAGGAGACTTCTTTGAAGAAGAAAATGTTATGTGTCATGTGTGAAAGTACTTCTCACATTGCTAAGGATTGCCCATACAATCCTAAAAGTACTGTCCACATGACTAATACAAAGACTTCAAAGAGTCTCAAGAAGTCTCAAGCTTCGGAAGGAAAGTCTGTTTCCTTCGGAAGCTCCAAATCAAAGAAGAAGGTAAATGGAAAATTACCTTCGGAAGCAAAGTTGGTCTCGGAAGAAAGGAGTTCTTCCGAAGCACTGAAGTCTGCTGCAGTGACTGTAGATTCTTCCGAAGGATCAGTCATCAAAACTTGTGAAGTTCCAAAAGCTTCTAAGGTTTTGAAGGTCAAGTCCAAGACTCCAAAGGTGGTGTGGAAGTCTAAGAAAGACCAAATGACTGAGGTTTCTCCATCAACAACAGCTGAAGATCCCCATAGTACAACCATAGGATCTATTACTGTTGCATTACCTTCTATTACACTTAATGAGCCCAAGACAAGTAAGGCTTGGGTTTCCAAATGTAACTAATCATTTTCTTTGTGCAGGAACAGCTCAAGACAAACAGGAATGTCTGGATAATTGACAGTGGCTGTTCCAGGCACATGACAGGCAATAGGTCTCTACTCCATAATTTTGAGAGAATTGATGGAGGACCAGTTGCTTTTGGAGGAGATGAAGGTGGTTACATTTCTGGAAGGGGCAAGGTCACAAATGGTAAGCTCAGCATTGAGAAGGTAAACTTTGTTAAGGAGCTTGGGTACAATCTTCTGAGTGTATCCCAATTTTGTGATCAGAGTCATAACATGCTCTTTACTGAGCATGAGTGCATTGTTCTCAAGCCTGGTGTGGTCATTCCTCATGAGCATATCCTGCTCAGAGCCCCCAGGAAAGGGAACATGTACAAGATGGATTTGCAAGAAACATCTCCCTCTGGAGAAGTTTCATGCTTTCTATCTAAAGCAAATAGTGATGAGTCTTTCCTATGGCATAAAAGAATGTGCCATGTAAACTTTAAGAACATGAATAAATTAATTAAACATGATCTGGTAACTGGAATGCCAAAGAAAGAGTTTACTAGTGATGATCATTGTGTTGCATGCCTGAAAGGGAAGCAACACAAGGTATCTCACAAGCCTAAGGAAAAGAACTCCATCACTACTCCCCTACACTTGTTACATATGGATCTCTTTGGCCCCACCAGTGTAATGAGTTTAGGAAGGACCTCTTATTGTCTGGTGATCACAGATGATTTTACAAGATTCACTTGGGTCTTTTCCTTAGAACTAAGGATGAAACCCCTGAGATTCTGAAGAATTTCATCTTAAAAGTTGAGAATCAATGTGATCACAAGGTCAAAACCATAAGATGTGATCAAGGAACTGAATTCAAGAACCAAATCCTTGATACATTTTGTGATGAAAAAGGTATTACAAGACAATATAGTGCTCCCAGGACTCCTCAGCAAAACGGAGTTGCTGAGAGGAGAAACAGGACACTTATTGAAGCTGCAAGAACTATGTTGTCTGACTCTAAACTGCCTATCACCTTCTGGGCAGAGGCAGTTAATACTGCTTGCTATGTGCAAAACAGAGTTTTAGTAGTTAAGACACATGGTAAGACTCCTTATGAACTTTGGCACAAGAGGAAACCTTTCATTGGTTTTCTCAGGTCATTTGGATGTCCCTGCACCATCTTGAATACCAAAGATCAAATTGCCAAGTTTGCTGAGAAATCAGATGATGGACATTTCATTGGATACTCTTCCCAAGCTAAAGCTTATAGAGTATACAATCTCAGAACTAGAATTGTTGAGGAGTCAGCCAATGTGACTTTCAATGAGCACACTCCTTGTGTGGCTGGTTCTGGTCCGGATTGGCTGTTTGATCTTGATTTAGTTACCAACTGTTTTAACAAATCTTGTGAGCATGTTTCAGGATCTGCAGAAAATTAAATACAGGTGATCCTGATCCAAGATTTGAGCTAGGAAGACCTTCAACTCATACATCTTCAGCTCCAGTTGGAACTACTTCAGCAAATGAGGTTTCTATCAGCACAACAATGACAAATTCAGCTGATACATCTGGCATGCCTTCAAATTCCAGCTCAGAGGCCTCTCAACCAGATAAAGACACCTCACTTGTAGAAGACAACAATGGTGATGGTGATAGTGATCAGGAATTTCTTGATGCTAATAACCATACCATAGATGACAACATCAATGATGTCACACACTCATTGGATCAAGTTAATCTTGATAAGTGTGATAATGTGGAGGGTGAATCTTCAAGACCAGATCTAAATTTCTCAAATTTGGATCTTTCTCAACAACTTGCTGTGATCCCTCAGCTAAGGATCCACAAGTCTCACCCCACCACAAACATCATTGGAGATGTTGTCACAGGGGTAAGAACAAGAGGACAAACCCATGAAGCAAATGTTTGTCTTCACTCTTGTTTCTTATCTCAGATAGAGCCCAAGAAAGTTGATGAAGCTCTAAAGGATGGAAGTTGGGTTGAAGCTATGCAACAAGAGCTGCTTCAATTCAAAAGGCAGAAAGTTTGGAACCTTTGTCCTCTTCCTCATGGGAAGACTACCATTGGAACCAAATGGGTTTTTAGGAATAAGAAGGATGATAGAGGAATCATCATCAAGAACAAGGCAAGACTAGTTGTTCAAGGATACACACAAGAAGAAGGGATTGACTACACTGATGTCTTTGCTCCTGTAGCAAGACTAGAAGCTGTTAGGATATTCCTGGCATTTGCTGCATCCAAGAACTTCAAGGTCTACCAACTTGATGTAAAGTGTGCTTTCTTATATGGAGTGATTGATGAGGAGGTTTATGTCAAACAGCCACCTGGTTTTGTAGACCCTGATCATCCTGATTATGTCTGCAAGCTTGACAAAGCTCTTTATGGGCTGCATCAGGCACCCAGGAAGTGGTATGAGACACTATCTGAGTATCTCTGTAAACATGGATACAGGAGAGGTACTATAGATGGAACTCTCTTCATCAAAGGACAGGGAAATGACTTATTGCTGGTTCAAGTATATGTAGATGACATCATCTTTGGTTCAACTAATCCAAAGCTCTGCAAAGACTTTGAGAAGCTGATGAAAGACAGATTTGAGATGAGTTCAATGGGAGAACTCAACTTCTTTCTGGGAATTCAAGTGAAGCAGGTTGAAGATGGCATCTTCATAAGTCAGTCAAAGTATGTTCAAGACATACTCAAGAGGTTCAACATGACTGATTGTAAGATTGCTAAGACACCCATAGCCAGAAACCACTCCCTTGGTCCAGATCTTGAGGGGGAGTGTGTAGATGAACACTTTACAGGGCTATGATTGGGTCTCTTATGTATCTTACAGCTAGCAGGCCTGATATCATGTTTGCTACATGTATTTGTGCAAGATATCAAGCCAACCCTAAGATGTCTCACTTAATCACTGTGAAAAGGATTTTAAGATACCTCAAAGGTGCTTCAACACTTGGTCTATGGTATCCAAAGAATCCTAATTTCAATCTGTATGCCTATACAGATAGTGATTATGGTGGTTGCAATATGACTGCAAAGTCTACATCTGGGGGATGTCAATTCCTTGGTGGAAGGGTTGTCTCATGGCAATGCAAGAAACAATCCTGTGTGTCTGCATCAACTGCTGAGGCTGAATACATTGCTGCTGCAAGCTGCTGTGCTCAAGTGCTTTGGATTCAAAATCAGATGCTGGACTATGGATTTAACTTCAAAGAGACTCCTATCCACATAGACAACAATAGTGCTATCTCTATCACTGAGAACCCTGTGCAGCACTCAAGGACCAAACACATCAACATCAGGTATCATTTAATAAGAGATAACTATGAAAAGGGATTAATTAAACTAGTCAAAGTTCATACAGATGAACAATATGCTGATCTGTTCACAAAAGCTTTTGATGAACAGAGATTTAAGTATCTGATATCAGCTATTGGGATGATTAACTTTGAGTAGACTTTTTCTTAAAACTAATTCTAATTATTTCTTCTTAAAATATGTGTGTCCTAAGTTGTCTAGTTCATCACTTTCATAAGCTCATGTTTTCTTTGGATGTAAAATTCTTTTTGAAGACTTTCCTTAGATTCTTGAAAATTTTTGATACTTCGGAAGATAAAATTTTATCTTCGGAAGAAAAACATGTCTTCAAAATAAATAACTGTCTAAGAGATTTTACCTTCGGAAGAAGTCAAAATTCATCTTCCGAAGCTTAAAATTCTTATCTCAGACACTTATTCATTTTTAAGGACCTTTTCCTTCCGAAGCAAAATTAACCTTCGGAAGCTTTGTTTATTCCTATACAAAGCATCCAAGGGTTTATTTCTCTTCCGAAGCATAAATCTTCAAGACTCTCAGGAAAATCTTCCGAAGCCATTTTAGCTTCGGAAGCTTTTTCAATCAAAACTTCCGAAGACAAATAACCTTCGGAAGCTTTTCGAATTCCAAGAAAACTACTTTTTGAGCAAAAGTAAACTACCTTTTCAGAGGTGGGACCGACTTCCGGATTTCAAAGTTTATCCTCTTTCATTAACTTTGGTTCAAATCCCTTTTCACATAAATACCCAACGGTTCCCCCTCTTTCCCACTATCTTCCTCAATTCTACTTTTCTCTAACCTAATTCTCTAAACCGCCTTTGCTTTCTACCTTTCTTCACCCTTAAGCTTCTGAAATGGCCAACCTTAACCGCAGAAACAACCCAGATTTCTCCATGCAACTTCACAGGCAACATAATCAAGTTGCTCTGTTAAGCTCTGAGAAAGATGCAAGTTTCTCAGAGATTTGCCAATTCTTGACTCTGTCAAACTATTTCACCTCCCTGACCATTGATCCTACTCTATATGAGGATCACTTGCTTGAATTCTGGAAGACCTGCCAAGAGGTCATTATGGATGGGGAGAAGGCACTGTCTGCCACAGTGCAAGGGAGGACAATCTTCATCACTCCGGCCATCATTAACCAACATTTGCAGCTGGATGATGAAGAAGGTGAGGTGTCCTTCCCAAAAGAAGCTGTTAATCATTCTTTTGAGCAGATGGGCTATGAGGGAGATTTCTCTGTAAAGACCTTCAGGAAAGGGAAGGTCTCATCCCAATGGAAATTCCTGCTCCAGGGGGTCAAGTTTAGGTATTCAAAATTTGTTTATACTAATTTACTTGCAAACTTAGACTCCTTAGAGTATTACATGTTTCCTAGATATGTTCAACACATTCTCAACTGTGAACTGGGCTCACAGTTGAGGGAAACAAGTAATATTCTTAAATTGGGACAGATGAAGCCCGGCATCTTTAAAATAATGAAGAAGCCAACTGTAGGCTTCTCAGGGGTAGAAACAGCCCTAGTCCCAAAAATGTTAGAGCTCATTGCTCAAGGTGACAACCTAGCAACACAAGCTAGTGTTGAACCCACACCTCTTTTATCCTTACCCCTAAAAAGACCAGAAATCACCCTCACCTACCAAAGAAAATCCAAACGAACCCCTGCTCAGGCTATTGAGTCTGTGCAGGCCCCCAAATACTCAACCTTACAGGAAGAAGTGGACACTAGAGCTCCCACTTCTCCTGAGGAGCAAACCACTCCCATTACTTCACCTATCAGGGCTGAGGTTCCTCAAGCTCACCCTGATGAGCTCACTAGCCCAACAGCCTTAAGCCTTCACTCTGAGTCTCAACACTCAAGTGAACAACCTTCAGGGGACAGCTACCATCCCCAGCCTTTGGATCTCAACCAACCAATTCCCAACCTATCCTTTTACACTGATGAAGACTTAGGATTCAGTGAGTACCATGAGTCTCTCTTCTCCTCCCCTACTCAAAGAGAGATGAGTACCTCTGACTCTCCTCAGTCTATCCCACATCAGTCACCTATTACTGAGGTGGACACTTCTGAACCTGTTCAGGATGTCCATATGGAAGAGGCTCTCACTTTTGAAAGTGATTACATCATTAAGACCTCAACCATGGCAACTCAGCCCACTGGCATCTCAACTGAGGCTGCCAGTGAGCAGAGGAAAACCAGCAGCCAAGAAACTCAAGCTGGTGGTGAGAGAGAGGACTTTGGTCCAATCATCTCATCCCCCAATGATTCTTCTGATGAAGATGAGGGGAATTTGAGACTAAAGGTGCAAAAATTGTCAAAAACATGCACCTATTTAGTCTCTAAGGTTAGTCACTTGGAATCTCAGGTGACTACCCTGCAAAACAGGGTCAATGATCAGCAACTCCAGATTTCATATCTGCAGGAAAAACTAGCTGGGAGACCTTTAAGGAGAGCTCAACCAGGAACACAAGAACCTGTGGAAGTGATTGACTTATCCTCCAGCTCACCTATGCAAGTGGGTGATGCTACCAAAAAGGGGGAGAAAGTTGTTACAACCACAGAACCTGGGAGTTCTTCAGAGAGAATGGACATAGAGGACTCACCATCCTCACTTGCTGTTGTGCATTCTCAGCAACTTCCTCAAGTTCACATTAATGTGGACTCTATAGACTCACTCATCAGGAGTCTCTTTGAGGAAGGTATACCAAGGGCTGTCTCATCTCCACCACAAGGAACTGGCAACAACATCATAAGGTGGAGGTATGATGATGACAGGAGAGCCCTTATACTTCAAAGAGTTCAAGGCCAACAAGAAGTTTTTCAATTCCAAAGCCTGAGCTTCTATGAAAGACTGGATTTAGTCAACTTGCCACTTGTCAATCCAAGCAATTCAAGACAAGCTGACAGGCTGGCTCAAAGAATCCAAGACAGGATCCTTGCAGAGTTTACTCTAAGAAGGAGACTTAGGCAATCAGGCAATGTCATCGGTCAACTGGATGTTGAGGTGGACCCTAAGATTAGTTTCATAGGGGAAACCTTGACTGAAGGCCCAGTTGCAGAACCTGAGACCCCTGTCTCATCATCAACAACTGCTGCAGAGGTCCAAACTCCATCTGAGACACCTGCTGGTGAAGGTGTTTCTCAGCCTCTCTCTGGCCAGAGCATGGAAGCTACACCAAGCAATGAAGGCCAAGCCTCAATCCACCCTGAGTCACAAAGGTCTGTTGGTGACAAAGGGAAAAGGATAATGACTCCTGAGGAAATTGAGGAGGAAGAGAGAGAGAGGAAAAGGAGACTAAGGGGAGAAAGTTCTACTGGGTCATCTAGCTTCATGCAAGCTGCAATCAGGGCTGCCCCAGACCAAATACTCAAGATGATGAGTTAAGGGCAGTCAGGATTACCTACTTACAGACCAGGAACTATGACATTGATGAAATCATCTCCCTCCCCTTAGAAGAGTTAAATGAACTGGCTGACATGGAAGTGTCAAGAGAGTTGAAGGAGAAAGAGGATGCAAGGTTACTTCTCCAACTCAAAGAGGAGAAGAGACAGAAAAGACTTTACAAGCATGCTCCCACTCTCTCACCAGTTCAAGAAAGTCCTGCACAGGAAGATGTGGCTCCACAAGAACCTCAGGTAGATAAAGAAGAAGATAGGATCAAGATGATCAACTACCTGAGTGCCACAGGCTTCTATCAGGCAGATGCACTTCTTCCCCTGTCCTATGACTTCATTGAGTTCGAGTACCTAAAGCAACTTGAGCTTGAGCTAGTCAAAGAAAGAAAGACAACTAAAAGGAAGCTAAGGGAAGAAGCTGCAAAGTCAAGAGCCATCATTCAAAAGAATGCAAAGAAGTCTGCTGACAGACAAAGAATGGTGAGCTTCTTGAAGCTATATGGATTCTCCGGAAGGAGACTTGGCCCCATGTCTCTATCCACTATGGATGAGCATATAAGGGTGATCAAGCAGAAGATTAAAAGTGGAGAATTCATTGACTTGCACTCTCTTCCAAGTCAAGTCCCACCTGAAGTGGAGGTCAAGTTTGAACAACCAGAGACACCTCAACCAGCACCTCCAGCTGAGCCTCAGCAAGCTTCATCTTCTGATCCTAGGCAGGGTCAAACTCCCTCTCCTTCTGAACCTGTGAGGGAGGAACACCCAACTGAGAAAGACACTGATGATCAACATGGTGCTGCAGACCAGTCTTCTCAGTTAAAGACATCCAAGAGGAAGAAGAGGATGGCTTCTAAACCAAAGACTAAAAAGAAGAAGCCAAAGTCATCTACCTCTGCACCTCAGGCTGAATCAGATCAACCTGAGGAAGTGCATGATGAGGCAGCCCAATCAACTCCTATTCAAGTGGCTCCTCTAACTACTGAGACACCCATCTTGTCCTGGACTTACTCTACCAATCCAGAAAGATGGAATGTTATCAGAGATCAAGGTGTTGAGAATGTCTACTCATGGCAAGACATAATCAACTTACCTCTGCATGATCTCTTTGAGATGAGAAGATACTATGAGAGTCTTGATGATCCTGACCATCTAATGAAGAAAGGAATGGTCCTGATTGTACTGAAGACTACCAACATTTGAAGATCTTCTAAGTGTTTTGGTAGCATCAGCCTAGGGGGAGTTTGTAAGGATTCCTTAAGTCTGATGCAACCCAAAACATCCTAAGTGTCTCAGCAACATGCACTAAGTACTGAAGTGAAGAATGCTTCGGAAGTTTTACACAATGCATTAGAAAATACTCTAAGTGTAAAATCTTCCGAAGCCAAGACCAATATCTTCCGAAGCCAAACATGAAGTCTTCCGAAGCTTCAGAGACAAAGTCTTCCGAAGCTTCAACCTATGAAGACAGATTTCTTCCGAAGACTTTTAGTACACATGCTTTATCTGATGTACTGTTCCATAAAGCACCTTTTCCGCTGCATCTCTGTAAAGTCACCAACTTACATGAGTTGGTGAAAAGGGCCTTGCTTTTGGTAACTGTACATTGAGGTCTTGAGTCTGTAACTTTCCACTTTATGTACTTTATCCTTTTTGTAATGTATAAGGATGTGAGCTATGGCATGTCATAGTCACAAGGTCAAAAGGCAGATATGCCTTTTGATCCTACAATTGATTTTGTTAGTGTCTAGTCAATTGTATCCAGCTGGCTTTCAAAGTATAGCCGGCTGTAGGTTGTAGTATAAGTATTTCAAGTTCTTGTATCTTTCTTTATGCTTTGTAACACTTGTAAAAGAACTTGAGAAAGCAATATACTGCCTCCTTGAAACCCATACTCTCTTGTTCTGTCTCTTGCTTTACTTGTGTTCTTTGTATCCCTTTGGTTAACCCAGTTCACTATTTGATTAAAGTTTAGTTAATCTCCTCATTGTGTTGTTGTGTTGTAATTGTGTTAAAGCCCTTAAACGGTCTTGCAGCAACATCAACAAGAAATTAACATCAGGTGGATGTCAATTTCTTGGTGGAAGCATCATCTCATGGCAATGCAAGAAGCAATCCTGTGTCTCTACATCAACTGCTGAAGCTGAATACATTGCTGCTGCTAGTTGCTGTGCTCAGCTGCTGTGGATTCAAAACCAGATGATAGACTATGGATTCAACTTCATGAGCACTCCTATCCACATTGACAACAACAGTGCTATATCCATGTCTGAAAATCCAGTGAAGCACTCCAAGACAAAGCACATTGATATCAGGTATCATTTCATTAGAGATATTCATGAGAAAAATCTTGTCAAACTAATCAAAGTTGATTCAAATGAACAATATGCTGATTTGTTCACCAAAGCCTTTGATGAACAAAGATTCAAATATCTCATTACAGCTATTGGGATGATAAACATTGATTAGTTAATCTCATTTGAAAACCTTTTAATGCATAAAGTCTCATGTCAAGACAATCTAAGCCCTGTTACAAAAGATCTTTTTCTAAATTTTATCGAAGTATGAATTCTTCCGAAGAGAAATTAACCCTCGGAAAATATCTTGCATATCTTCCGAAGCAAATTTCTCCCAGGATAATTCTCGGAAGAGTGTTAAGTCTCGGAAGAAGCGATTGATTCCATATCAGATCTACTTCCGAAGCATTTAACACACTCCACCTGAAAAGCAACATATACTCTCGGAAGTAAGAAATTTACCTTCGGAAGTAAATTTTCCTTCGGAAGAATATTACCTTCGGAAATGCTTTATATTCGAAAGAAAGATTTTACTGTGTAACGGAAATCTTTTGGGCCCCACACTGTAAAAAGTAAAGATTTTGTTAATGATGTCGGATTATTTAAATGGTCTAACCTTACCGCCCATGTCACATCATCCACTAAACCCTCACATCATCTTATCCAAAACACCCTTTAAACCGCCATTTCACCCATTTAAATACTTCCGGTTAATCACTTACATCCTTTTTACCCAAATTACTGCCCTAAAAGCTTTCTTCTTCTCCAATTTACTTTATTCCGAACTTTCTTCCTGTCATCTTCTTCAATGGCACTAAACCCTCAGCACAACCAGGTCGCACTCCTTGATTCTTCAAGGGATGTTGACTTCTCAGATATCATTTCTTTCTTGACCCAATCCTCATACTACACGGCTCTGACTGTAAACCATACAATTTATTCAAACCAAATGTCCGAATTTTGGGCAAATGGTCGGATTGAAACCCTAAATGGGGTTCGTGTTATAAGGTCGAGCATTTGTGGCCAATAGTTGGTCATCTCTGAACAGATCATCAGGGAGCATCTCGAGCTCCATGATGAGGGCGCTCCAACGGAATTCCCCAAAACAGATTTGGACAGTTCTTATCTCCAAATAGGATACGGCGGAGATGTTAGCAGGTCAACGATTTACAAATTCAACTTCTCATACAAATGGAAGTTCCTGCTGCATGTGGTTCTTCACTGCCTGTCGAATAAATCTGGGGGATGGGATCAAATCCCATATTAACTTGGGTGCTTAGTTCATGGGTTGGTACAAAGCCTCCGCTTCAACTATTCAAGGATTGTGCTGACTAACCTTATGGGAAATCTTCAAAGGGACACATTCTTCATGTATCCCAAGTTTCTCCAGCACATAATCAACTGTGAGCTGGACCAGGGCAAGCTTGTCTGTGCAGCTGCTCTGACTGCTCCTCAAATGAGGCCGACCATCTTCAAGACCTTGAAGAGAGTGTCTACCAACTTCACTGGAAGAGATACCGCACTACTTCCAGGTATGATTGAGCCAATGGCTCCTGGTGACATCCCTGTTAACCCCACAGGTGATGAACCCACACCAGCAACTACCCTCACCCTGCCAAATCTACCTTCTCCACCCATTACTGTTACATATCAGAGACGTCCCAAACGAACCCTTGTTCAATCTACTCTGATTGAACAAGCTCCTCCTGTTCAATCCAAAAAGGCTAGAGTGGAACAAAGGGCTCCCACTCAGCCTGAGGTCCAACCATCCTTCACTATTGACCTCAATATGGGTCTTGAGTCTCTTCAGTCTCAGACCCATGAGCCTAAAACCCAAGCCGATAGCCCTCAGGGAGAGTCTCTATACTCCCCTGAGCAGCCACAAAGGGACAGCTCAATGCCTCTTGACATTGATCAAAGTCCCGGGTCATTAGGTTTTAATTCCCTATCTTTTACTGTCCTTTTGACCGGAGCTGGTGAAGAGATTATGTCTCTGAAAGGCAATGAAGTTGATCCACAACACCCTCTAAAGGATCAACAGAGCCTAGAGAGACCCCTTATCTCTAGCCCACACCAGCAAAGCCTTACTGAGGTGAGTCCCACTGATGTGGAGGGGACTCATGTAGATTCACCTGCCACTACTGAAGGAGCCTTAATGGATCCTCAGGACAGTGGTAACGAAACTGAGACTGAATCTACGGCAACCATGCCCTTTGATGACTCTGAAAGAGACATCATTGTGCAAGGGAAACCAGGGCGCCAAGAAACCACATCTGGTGGTGAGGATGAACATACCAGGTATGTTACCTCATCTCCCCATGATTCTTCAAAATAAGATGAGGGAAGTATGCAACTCACCATTCAAGACCTACTTTCTAAAGTCTCAAACCTTGAATCAAAGGTTAGGACTTTAGAGGATTGGTCTGCCACTCAGCAACTTGAGATTAAAACTCTCAAGGCCAAACTAGCTGAGAAATAGATTAAGAGGTCTGTTAGGCATGTACCAATTCAGGTCTCCTTGACCTCTTCCTCTAGCTCATCAAGCTCTCAGGATGATGCTACCAAAAAGGGGGAGAGTGTTGAGAGAAAAAGTCAAAGACAGGAAACCCAAAGTCAAGCTCTCACTTCTTTGAGTTCAAAGTATCCTGTGCAACAAGCTGCTATCTTCCCTGAGCCTCCTCCAGTTGTTTTTCAAGTGGATCAAAGGATGCTCCAGGATCTCAATAGGTTCTTTAACAAGTTCCTATTGGAATCCCTCATAGAACAGCCCAGCCCTGATATGTCTGTGATTTACTTTGGAGCTCAAGAGCTTCAGAGGTTGAATGCACCTTCTACCACCGTCGAGGATGTTGGTCAACCTAAGGTCCAAGTGGAACCTGAGATTAACTTCGAAGGGGAAACAAGGACTGATGGCCCAGCAACCGAAACAGTTGGGACAGAAAGTGTATTTTCACAGACTTCCGAAACACAATTCAAAGCCTCGGAAGAACAAGCTCAAACTTCCGAAGCTGAGATTGCTGCTACGGAAGGACTATTCTCACTATCCGATGATCTAATAGTCACAGATGCAATTCTAGAACTTGCATATGAGGTTAATAGGGAGGACTTTCTCACACAACCATTAGCTCTGACATCTGCATTGACTCTAGCTCCTACCTCTACTACCCAACCTGGATCTTCCATCCAAGAACCCCCAAAGTCTAGTACTTCCGAAGACATCAAAGGAAAGAGGAAGATGACTTCAGAAGAGCTTCAGGAGGAAGAAAGGTTGGAGAAGCTTAAAAGGAAAGGTAGGCTTCCAACTGGGAAACTGTTAGCTGCAAGTACCAAAGCAGCTGCAGCTAACAAGGAGGCAGTCAACAACCAAAGAAGAGTAGAGGTCATAGACAGACTTGTTGGTCTAGGGGCTGCAACAGAAGATGTACTTCTGCTACCATTAGAGGAGTTGATAGAGCTGGAAAAGGCAACCTTGCTGCTAAAACAGCAAAAAGAAGAAGTTGCAAGGTTGGCCTTAGAAGAGAAAAGGGAGAGAAAGGAAAGAGAAGCTGATCTGCAGCTCAGGAGAGAAAGGATAACCTTCCTACTCTCCAGAGGATTCTCTCAAGAAGAGTTGTCTCCACATAACAATGATACGATCTTATGGTTCTTCAACAAAGAGCAAGATCAAATGGAGAAGGAGAGAAAGAGAGCTGCAAGGGAGAAGCTTGTGCAAAAGAAGAAGAAGGAAGAGGAAGTTGGACTGACTGCTGCCAAGAAGATAGGTGAGAAAGCCTGGATGAAGAGTTATCTCAAAGCTCATGGCTTCTGTGGCAGGCAGGTGGGTCCCATGTCAGAAAAGACTCTCCAGCGACATGTCAGTGACATCAAGGCTGACATTCGCGCGAGGAAAAGGAAGGAGATGTATAGAAGGGGACAGGGGATGACCTTCAAAGCAACCACTCAACCCAAACTCCAAACCCAACCTCAACCTGAACCTATACCCTTTCCCTTCCCAATCAAAACCGAACCAACTTCTGAACCATTCACCCCTTAACCCACACCATCACACCTACCAACCTCCTCACCTCAACCACCTAAACTACCTATCCTCCAACCCAAAACCTTAGCCAGAACCCAAACACCTCAACCACCTAAACTACCTGTAAGGATTCCTTAAGTCTGATGCAACCCAAAACATCCTAAGTGTCTCAGCAACATGCACTAAGTACTAAGTGAAGAATGCTTCGGAAGTTTTACACAATGCATTAGAAAATACTCTAAGTGTAAAATCTTCCGAAGCCAAACATGAAGTCTTCCGAAGCTTCAGAGACAAAGTCTTCCGAAGCTTCAACCTATGAAGACAGATTTCTTCCGAAGACTTTTAGTACACATGCTTTATCTGATGTACTGTTCCATAAAGCACCTTTTCCGCTGCATCTCTGTAAAGTCACCAACTTACATGAGTTGGTGAAAAGGGTCTTGCTTTTGGTAACTGTACATTGAGGTCTTGAGTCTGTAACTTTCCACTTTATGTACTTTATCCTTTTTGTAATGTATAAGGATGTGAGCTATGGCATGTCATAGTCACAAGGTCAAAAGGCAGATATGCCTTTTGATCCTACAATTGATTTTGTTAGTGTCTAGTCAATTGTATCCAGCTGGCTTTCAAAGTATAGCCGGCTGTAGGTTGTAGTATAAGTATTTCAAGTTCTTGTATCTTTCTTTATGCTTTGTAACACTTGTAAAAGAACTTGAGAAAGCAATATACTGCCTCCTTGAAACCCATACTCTCTTGTTCTGTCTCTTGCTTTACTTGTGTTCTTTGTATCACTTTGGTTAACCCAGTTCACTGTTTGATTAAAGTTTAGTTAGTCTCCTCATTGTGTTGTTGTGTTGTAATTGTGTTTAAGCCCTTAAACGGTCCTGCAATTGGTATCAGAGCTTTCCAGGCTCTTGATATAAGATCTAACCATCTTAAGATCCCTCACACACAAAAACTAAACTCTTCAAATGGCTTCCATCTCAAAGACTGATATGGAGACTGGAACCATGAACAAATCCCCACTGATCACTCTTGATGATTTTGACACCTGGTGCATGAGGATGGAAGGCTTCATCAGGTCTCTTGATTCAAGAATGTGGGAATCTGTTGAGAATGGACCTTTCATACCCAGCACCCCCTCTGCTACTGGTGCTGGTATGATTCCTAAAGATGTGGCCAACTACTCAGATGAAGATAGAAAAAGAGTAGAGATTGACAGGAAGGCCATGACTGCTCTTCAGACTGCTCTCCCAAACTCTGTATACAGAGGTTTTAAGAAGTGCAAGACAGCCAAACAGCTGTGGGATGCACTGAAGCTGATGTATGAAGGCTCCTCTGAAGCCAAGGAGAACAAGAAAGATCTTCTGAAGCAGCAGTTTGAAAATTTCACCTTCAAAGCAGGTGAAACCATGACCCAACAATACTTCAGGTATGTTGAGATTGTGGATACCCTAGTGGATGGAGGAGTTCCTCTTGAGAACAGGGACATTGTAAGGAAGTTCATGTCCTCACTTCCTAGGCAATGGACACACTATTGTGTGGTGATCAAGAGGACTGAGAACCTTAAGACTCTTACTCTTACAGAGTTGTATGGGATTCTCAGTGGATACCAGATGGAGATGAACATGCAAGGTTCATCTGGCAACTCCAACAATCAAATGGGTTCAGCCCTTCATGTGGTTGAAAGGGACAGCATAGAACCCCAACATCATCTCATATGCTACCCTGACAACTCACAAAAGGGTCCTTTCATCACCTTCCCGGAGACACCAAGGGAGAACTTTACTCAAGGAAGCCCATTCCAAGAGACAAGTTCTTCTCAAGCCTTTGTGTCTGCTGATGAAAGCTGTGGGAATTATCTCTTCACTCTTGAAGACCTGGACTGTATCCATCCAGATGACCTGGAATACATGGAGATAGTTCAGCAGATGGCTCTCCTCACTCACAGAGCCAAGAAGTTCTACAAGAGGACAGGAAGAAGATTTCCAAGCAATGCTACCAGTGGTAAGTTTGGGCTGGATAAAAGCAAAGTTAAGTGTTACAACTGTAACCTTATGGGTCACTTTGCTAGGGAGTGTAAGGCACCTAAAACAAATGGGGGCCAAACACAACCCAGACCAAACTACACTGACAAAGCCCCTCAGGCTGAGAAGACAAAGCAACATGCTGCTGTTGCTGTTGAAGAGGGAGGCTTTGACTGGAGCTTTCAGGTGGAAGATGCTTCTCCAAACCAAGCACTGATGGCTGACCATGATGAAGCCAAGGTATTGGAACATCTCTGCTCTCCTGAATGCATTGCTAAAGTAAATAGATACAGGTCCTATAACTTAGAGATGAGATCTGATCTTGAGTCATTAAACATATTAAAATCTGATTTTAGAAAGTCTGAAAATGATTACAAGTTAAAGATAGAAGACTTGGAGAAAACCATTTCAGTACTAAAACATGAACATACAGATTTTAGAACTCAGATCCAAGATCTCATCACTAAGTTGACTGAGTGCCAGGCTGAGCTTGTGATCAGCAAAGCCAAGGCAGAGAAGAGTGTTCTTGAAGAAGAGACCTTCAAGAACATGATATCCTCATCCCTGCACAACAAAGTTTGTTATCAAAATAGACAGGGACTGGGATCAAATGAGATAGCTCCTCCACACACAATCTTGTCTGTAAGATCTCCTAGGTGTGGAACTTGTGAAGATGAGCTTCCTCTCATAGATCCTATAAGTGAGGATGATGAAGAAGTGATAGTGAAGAATTCCTCTGAGAAGAGTGAAGAAGAGGATTCTTCCAAGGGCCACTATCCTTCTGAGGAGAAGAAATCAACTGTGATGACCAAGTCCAAGAGAAAGAACTTGATCAGGAAGAGCAAAAGGAAAGCAAAGAAGGCTCAAGAAATCAAGGCTACTTTTGATGCTAAGCAGAAACAAGTTTTATCTCTGCAGGTTTCAAAGTAGTAAGGACTGAAGACATCAACCAAGACTCCTCAGCTAAGAGTCATGGTTCTTGTTCAAATCATCTCAGTGCAAAGAAGAAGACTGAGCTGCTGTGTACCACTGCTGCACAGCCTGGACCATCAAACTCCAAGAACAGTTCACAGCCCAAAAGAACTGTCTCAGCATCTACCAAGATGAAGGTGGAGAAAGTGACCAAAGCCAGTCTTGCTCTCAAAAGGAGACTTCTTTGAAGAAGAAAATGTTTGTGTCATGTGTGAAAGTACTTCTCACATTGCTAAGGATTGCCCATACAATCCTAAAAGTACTGTCCACATGACCAAAACAAAGACTTCAAAGAGTCTCAAGAAGTCTCAAGCTTCGGAAGGAAAGTCTGTTTCCTTCGGAAGCTCCAAATCAAAGAAGAAGGTAAATGGAAAATTACCTTCGGAAGCAAAGTTGGTCTCGGAAGAAAGGAGTTCTTCCGAAGCACTGAAGTCTGCTGCAGTGACTGTAGATTCTTCCGAAGGATCAGTCATCAAAACTTGTGAAGTTCCAAAAGCTTCTAAGGTTTTGAAGGTCAAGTCCAAGACTCCAAAGGTGGTGTGGAAGTCTAAGAAAGACCAAATGACTGAGGTTTCTCCATCAACAACAGCTGAAGATCCCCATAGTACAACCATAGGATCTATTACTGTTGCATTACCTTCTATTACACTTAATGAGCCCAAGACAAGTAAGGCTTGGGTTTCCAAATGTAACTAATCATTTTCTTTGTGCAGGAACAGCTCAAGACAAACAGGAATGTCTGGATAATTGACAGTGGCTGTTCCAGGCACATGACAGGCAATAGGTCTCTACTCCATAATTTTGAGAGAATTGATGGAGGACCAGTTGCTTTTGGAGGAGATGAAGGTGGTTACATTTCTGGAAGGGGCAAGGTCACAAATGGTAAGCTCAGCATTGAGAAGGTAAACTTTGTTAAGGAGCTTGGGTACAATCTTCTGAGTGTATCCCAATTTTGTGATCAGAGTCATAACATGCTCTTTACTGAGCATGAGTGCATTGTTCTCAAGCCTGGTGTGGTCATTCCTCATGAGCATATCCTGCTCAGAGCCCCCAGGAAAGGGAACATGTACAAGATGGATTTGCAAGAAACATCTCCCTCTGGAGAAGTTTCATGCTTTCTATCTAAAGCAAATAGTGATGAGTCTTTCCTATGGCATAAAAGAATGTGCCATGTAAACTTTAAGAACATGAATAAATTAATTAAACATGATCTGGTAACTGGAATGCCAAAGAAAGAGTTTACAAGTGATGATCATTGTGTTGCATGCCTGAAAGGGAAGCAACACAAGGTATCTCACAAGCCTAAGGAAAAGAACTCCATCACTACTCCCCTACACTTGTTACATATGGATCTCTTTGGCCCCACCAGTGTAATGAGTTTAGGAAGGACCTCTTACTGTTGGTGATCACAGATGATTTTACAAGATTCACTTGGGTCTTCTTCCTTAGAACTAAGGATGAAACCCCTGAGATTCTGAAGAATTTCATCTTAAAAGTTGAGAATCAATGTGATCACAAGGTCAAAACCATAAGATGTGATCAAGGAACTGAATTCAAGAACCAAATCCTTGATACATTTTGTGATGAAAAAGGTATTACAAGACAATATAGTGCTCCCAGGACTCCTCAGCAAAACGGAGTTGCTGAGAGGAGAAACAGGACACTTATTGAAGCTGCAAGAACTATGTTGTCTGACTCTAAACTGCCTATCACCTTCTGGGCAGAGGCAGTTAATACTGCTTGCTATGTGCAAAACAGAGTTTTAGTAGTTAAGACACATGGTAAGACTCCTTATGAACTTTGGCACAAGAGGAAACCTTTCATTGGTTTTCTCAGGTCATTTGGATGTCCCTGCACCATCTTGAATACCAAAGATCAAATTGCCAAGTTTGCTGAGAAATCAGATGATGGACATTTCATTGGATACTCTTCTCAAGCTAAAGCTTATAGAGTATACAATCTCAGAACTAGAATTGTTGAGGAGTCAGCCAATGTGACTTTCAATGAGCACACTCCTTGTGTGGCTGGTTCTGGTCCGGATTGGCTGTTTGATCTTGATTTAGTTACCAACTGTTTTAACAAATCTTGTGAGCATGTTTCAGGATCTGCAGAAAATTTAAATACAGGTGATCCTGATCCAAGATTTGAGCTAGGAAGACCTTCAACTCATACATCTTCAGCTCCAGTTGGAACTACTTCAGCAAATGAGGTTTCTATCAGCACAACAATGACAAATTCAGCTGATACATCTGGCATGCCTTCAAATTCCAGCTCAGAGGCCTCTCAACCAGATAAAGACACCTCACTTGTAGAAGACAACAATGGTGATGGTGATAGTGATCAGGAATTTCTTGATGCTAATAACCATACCATAGATGACAACATCAATGATGTCACACACTCATTGGATCAAGTTAATCTTGATAAGTGTGATAATGTGGAGGGTGAATCTTCCAGACCAGATCTAAATTTCTCAAATTTGGATCTTTCTCAACAACTTGCTGTGATCCCTCAGCTAAGGATCCACAAGTCTCACCCCACCACAAACATCATTGGAGATGTTGTCACAGGGGTAAGAACAAGAGGACAAACCCATGAAGCAAATGTTTGTCTTCACTCTTGTTTCTTATCTCAGATAGAGCCCAAGAAAGTTGATGAAGCTCTAAAGGATGGAAGTTGGGTTGAAGCTATGCAACAAGAGCTGCTTCAATTCAAAAGGCAGAAAGTTTGGAACCTTTGTCCTCTTCCTCATGGGAAGACTACCATTGGAACCAAATGGGTTTTTAGGAATAAGAAGGATGATAGAGGAATCATCATCAAGAACAAGGCAAGACTAGTTGTTCAAGGATACACACAAGAAGAAGGGATTGACTACACTGATGTCTTTGCTCCTGTAGCAAGACTAGAAGCTGTTAGGATATTCCTGGCATTTGCTGCATCCAAGAACTTCAAGGTCTACCAACTTGATGTAAAGTGTGCTTTCTTATATGGAGTGATTGATGAGGAGGTTTATGTCAAACAGCCACCTGGTTTTGTAGACCCTGATCATCCTGATTATGTCTGCAAGCTTGACAAAGCTCTTTATGGGCTGCATCAGGCACCCAGGAAGTGGTATGAGACACTATCTGAGTATCTCTGTAAACATGGATACAGGAGAGGTACTATAGATGGAACTCTCTTCATCAAAGGACAGGGAAATGACTTATTGCTGGTTCAAGTATATGTAGATGACATCATCTTTGGTTCAACTAATCCAAAGCTCTGCAAAGACTTTGAGAAGCTGATGAAAGACAGATTTGAGATGAGTTCAATGGGAGAACTCAACTTCTTTCTGGGAATTCAAGTGAAGCAGGTTGAAGATGGCATCTTCATAAGTCAGTCAAAGTATGTTCAAGACATACTCAAGAGGTTCAACATGACTGATTGTAAGATTGCTAAGACACCCATAGCCAGAAACCACTCCCTTGGTCCAGATCTTGAGGGGGAGTGTGTAGATGAACACTTATACAGGGCTATGATTGGGTCTCTTATGTATCTTACAGCTAGCAGGCCTGATATCATGTTTGCTACATGTATTTGTGCAAGATATCAAGCCAACCCTAAGATGTCTCACTTAATCACTGTGAAAAGGATTTTAAGATACCTCAAAGGTGCTTCAACACTTGGTCTATGGTATCCAAAGAATCCTAATTTCAATCTGTATGCCTATACAGATAGTGATTATGGTGGTTGCAATATGACTGCAAAGTCTACATCTGGGGGATGTCAATTCCTTGGTGGAAGGGTTGTCTCATGGCAATGCAAGAAACAATCCTGTGTGTCTGCATCAACTGCTGAGGCTGAATACATTGCTGCTGCAAGCTGCTGTGCTCAAGTGCTTTGGATTCAAAATCAGATGCTGGACTATGGATTTAACTTCAAAGAGACTCCTATCCACATAGACAACAATAGTGCTATCTCTATCACTGAGAACCCTGTGCAGCACTCAAGGACCAAACACATCAACATCAGGTATCATTTAATAAGAGATAACTATGAAAAGGATTAATTAAACTAGTCAAAGTTCATACAGATGAACAATATGCTGATCTGTTCACAAAAGCTTTTGATGAACAGAGATTTAAGTATCTGATATCAGCTATTGGGATGATTAACTTTGAGTAGACTTTTTCTTAAAACTAATTCTAATTATTTCTTCTTAAAATATGTGTGTCCTAAGTTGTCTAGTTCATCACTTTCATAAGCTCATGTTTTCTTTGGATGTAAAATTCTTTTTGAAGACTTTCCTTAGATTCTTGAAAATTTTTGATACTTCGGAAGATAAAATTTTATCTTCGGAAGAAAAACATGTCTTCAAAATAAATAACTGTCTAAGAGATTTTACCTTCGGAAGAAGTCAAATTCATCTTCCGAAGCTTAAAATTCTTATCTCAGACACTTATTTTTTTTAAGGACCTTTTCCTTCCGAAGCAAAATTAACCTTCGGAAGCTTTGTTTATTCCTATACAAAGCATTCAAGGGTTTATTTCTCTTCCGAAGCATAAATCTTCAAGACTCTCAGGAAAATCTTCCGAAGCCATTTTAGCTTCGGAAGCTTTTTCAATCAAAACTTCCGAAGACAAATAAACTTCGGAAGCTTTTCGAATTCCAAGAAAACTACTTTTTGAGCAAAAGTAAACTACCTTTTCAGAGGTGGGACCGACTTTCGGATTTCAAAGTTTATCCTCTTTCATTAACTTTGGTTCAAATCCCTTTTCATATAAATACCCAACGGTTCCCCCTCTTTCCCACTATCTTCCTCAATTCTACTATTTCTCTAACCTAATTCTCTAAACCGCCTTTGCTTTCTACCTTTCTTCACCCTTAAGCTTCTGAAATGGCCAACCTTAACCGCAGAAACAACCCTGATTTCTCCATGCAACTTCACAGGCAACATAATCAAGTTGCTCTGTTAAGCTCTGAGAAAGATGCAAGTTTCTCAGAGATTTGCCAATTCTTGACTCTGTCAAACTATTTCACCTCCCTGACCATTGATCCTACTCTATATGAGGATCACTTGCTTGAATTCTGGAAGACCTGCCAAGAGGTCATTATGGATGGGGAGAAGGCACTGTCTGCCACAGTGCAAGGGAGGACAATCTTCATCACTCCGGCCATCATTAACCAACATTTGCAGCTGGATGATGAAGAAGGTGAGGTGTCCTTCCCAAAAGAAGCTGTTAATCATTCTTTTGAGCAGATGGGCTATGAGGGAGATTTCTCTGTAAAGACCTTCAGGAAAGGGAAGGTCTCATCCCAATGGAAATTCCTGCTCCATGTGGTTATCCACAGCTTGTCAAACAAGCATGGTGGATGGGACCAGATTCCTGAGGATCTCTCCTTTATAGTTCATGGAATGGTTCAGGGGGTCAAGTTCAGGTATTCACAATTTGTTTATACTAATTTACTTGCAAACTTAGACTCCTTAGAGTATTACATGTTTCCTAGATATGTTCAACACATTCTCAACTGTGAACTGGGCTCACAGTTGAGGGAAACAAGTAATATTCTTAAATTGGGACAGATGAAGCCCGGCATCTTTAAAATAATGAAGAAGCCAACTGTAGGCTTCTCAGGGGTAGAAACAGCCCTAGTCCCAAAAATGTTAGAGCTCATTGCTCAAGGTGACAACCTAGCAACACAAGCTAGTGTTGAACCCACACCTCTTTTGTCCTTACCCCTAAAAAGACCAGAAATCACCCTCACCTACCAAAGAAAATCCAAACGAACCCCTGCTCAGGCTATTGAGTCTGTGCAGGCCCCCAAATACTCAACCTTACAGGAAGAAGTGGACACTAGAGCTCCCACTTCTCCTGAGGAGCAAACCACTCCCATTACTTCACCTATCAGGGCTGAGGTTCCTCAAGCTCACCCTGATGAGCTCACTAGCCCAACAACCTTAAGCCTTCACTCTGAGTCTCAACACTCAAGTGAACAACCTTCAGGGGACAGCTACCATCCCCAGCCTTTGGATCTCAACCAACCAATTCCCAACCTATCCTTTTACACTGATGAAGACTTAGGATTCAGTGAGTACCATGAGTCTCTCTTCTCCTCCCCTACTCAAAGAGAGATGAGTACCTCTGACTCTCCTCAGTCTATCCCACATCAGTCACCTATTACTGAGGTGGACACTTCTGAACCTGTTCAGGATGTCCATATGGAAGAGGCTCTCACTTTTGAAAGTGATTACATCATTAAGACCTCAACCATGGCAACTCAGCCCATTGGCATCTCAACTGAGGCTGCCAGTGAGCAGAGGAAAACCAGCAGCCAAGAAACTCAAGCTGGTGGTGAGAGAGAGGACTTTGGTCCAATCATCTCATCCCCCAATGAATCTTCTGATGAAGATGAGGGGAATTTGAGACTAAAGGTGCAAAACTGTCAAAAACATGCACCTATTTAGTCTCTAAGGTTAGTCACTTGGAATCTCAGGTGACTACCCTGCAAAACAGGGTCAATGATCAGCAACTCCAGATTTCATATCTGCAGGAAAAACTAGCTGGGAGACCTTTAAGGAGAGCTCAACCAGGAACACAAGAACCTGTGGAAGTGATTGACTTATCCTCCAGCTCACCTATGCAAGTGGGTGATGCTACCAAAAAGGGGGAGAAAGTTGTTACAACCACAGAACCTGGGAGTTCTTCAGAGAGAATGGACATAGAGGACTCACCATCCTCACTTGCTGTTGTGCATTCTCAGCAACTTCCTCAAGTTCACATTAATGTGGACTCTATAGACTCTCTCATCAGGAGTCTCTTTGAGGAAGGTATACCAAGGGCTGTCTCATCTCCACCACAAGGAACTGGCAACAACATCATAAGGTGGAGGTATGATGATGACAGGAGAGCCCTTATACTTCACAGAGTTCAAGGCCAACAAGAAGTTTTTCAATTCCAAAGCCTGAGCTTCTATGAAAGACTGGATTTAGTCAACTTGCCACTTGTCAATCCAAGCAATTCAAGACAAGCTGACAGGCTGGCTCAAAGAATCCAAGACAGGATCCTTGCAGAGTTCACTCTAAGAAGGAGACTTAGGAATCAGGCAATGTCATCGGTCAACTGGATGTTGAGGTGGACCCTAAGATTAGTTTCATAGGGGAAACCTTGACTGAAGGCCCAGTGGCAGAACCTGAGACCCCTGTCTCATCATCAACAACTGCTGCAGAGGTCCAAACTCCATCTGAGACACCTGCTGGTGAAGGTGTTTCTCAGCCTCTCTCTGGCCAGAGCATGGAAGCTACTCCAAGCAATGAAGGCCAAGCTCAATCCACCCTGAGTCACAAAGGTCTGTTGGTGACAAAGGGAAAAGGATAATGGAAAAGGAGACTAAGGGGAGAAAGTTCTACTGGGTCATCTAGCTTCATGCAAGCTGCAATCAGGGTGCCCCCAGACCAAATACTCAAGATGATGAGTTTAAGGGCAGTCAGGATTACCTACACAGACCAGGAAACTATGACATTGATGAAATCATCTCCCTCCTCCCCTTAGAAGAGTTTAAATGAACTGGCTGACATGGAAGTGTCAAGAGAGTTGAAGGAGAAAGAGGATGCAAGGTTACTTCTCCAACTCAAAGAGGAGAAGAGACAGAAAGACTTTACAAGCATGCTCCCACTCTCTCACCAGTTCAAGAAAGTCCTGCACAGGAAGATGTGGCTCCACAAGAACCTCAGGTAGATAAAGAAGAAGATAGGATCAGATGATCAACTACCTGAGTGCCACAGGCTTCTATCAGGCAGATGCACTTCTTCCCTGTCCTATGACTTCATTGAGTTCGAGTACCTAAAGCAACTTGAGCTTGAGCTAGTCAAAGAAGAAAGACAACTAAAAGGAAGCTAAGGGAAGAAGCTGCAAAGTCAAGAGCCATCATTCAAAAGAATGCAAGAAGTCTGCTGACAGACAAAGAATGATGAGCTTCTTGAAGCTATATGGATTCTCCGGAAGGAGACTTGGCCCATGTCTCTATCCATTATGATGAGCATATTAGGGTGATCAAGCAGAAGATTAAAAAGTGGAGAACTTATTGACTTGCACTCTCTTCCAAGTCAAGTCCCACCTGAAGTGGAGGTCAAGTTTGAACAACCAGAGACACCTCAACCAGCACCTCCAGCTGAGCCTCAGCAAGCTATCTTCTGATCCTAGGCAGGGTCAAACTCCCTCTCCTGGCTGAACCTGTGAGGGAGGAACACCCAACTGAGAAAGACAAGATGGTCAAACATGGTGCTTGCAGACCAGTCTTCTCAGTTAAAGACATCTAAGAGGAAGAAGAGGATGGCTTCTAAACCAAAGACTAAGAAAGAAGAAGCCAAAGTCATCTACCTCTGCACCTCAGGCTGAATCAGATCAACATGAGGAAGTGCATGATGAGCAGCCCAATCAACTCCTATCAAGTGGCTCTCTAACTACTAGGACACCCATCTTGTCCTGGACTTACTCTACCAATCCAGAAAGATGGAATTTTATCAGAGATCAAGGTGTTTGGAGAATGTCTACTCATGGCAAGACATATCAACTTACCTCTGCCTGATCTCTTTGAGATGAGAAGATACTATGAGAGTCTTGATGATCCTGACCATCTAATGAAGAAAGGAATGGTCCTGATTGTACTGAAGACTACCAACATTGAAGATCTTCTAAGTGTTTTGGTAGCATCAGCTAGGGGGGGTTTGTAAGGATTCCTAAGTCTGATGCAACCCCAAAACAAATCCTAAGTGTCTCAGCAACATGCACAAGTACTGAAGTGAAGAATGCTTCGGAAGTTTTTACACAATGCATTAGAAAATACTCTAAGTGTAAATCTTCGAAGCCAAGACCAATATCTTCCGAAAGCCAAACATGAAGTCTTCGAAGCCTGCAGAGACAAAGTCTTCCGAAGCTTCAACCTATGAAGACAGATTTCTTCCGAAGACTTTTAGTACACATGCTTTATCTGATGTACTGTTCCATAAAGCACCTTTTCCGCTGCATCTCTGTAAAGTCACCAACTTACATGAGTTGGTGAAAAGGGGCCTTGCTTTTGGTAACTGTACATTGAGGTTTGAGTCGGTACTTTCCACTTTATGTACTTTATCCTTTTTGTAATGTAAAGGATGTGAGCTATGGCATGTCATAGTCACACAGGTCAAAAGGCCGATATGCCTTTTTTTTACAATGGATTTTTTGTTAGTTTTAGTGGTAGATTGTAATCCAGCTGGCTTTCAAAGTATAGCCGGCTGTAGGTTGTAGTATAAGTATTTAAGTTATTGTATCTTTCTTTATGCTTTTGTAACACTTGTAAATGAACTTGAGAAAGCAATATACGCCCCTTGAAACCCATACTCTCTTGTCTGTCTCTTGCTTTACTTGTGTTCTTTGTATCAATTTGGTTACCCAGTTCAACTGTTTGATTTAAAGTTAGTTAGTATCCTCATTGTGTGTTGTGTTGTAATGTGTTTAAGCCCTAAACGGTCTCCTTTCTTATTGGACTTGTCTGGATCTTCTAAGTGTTTATACTCAAGGAAAACAAGTCTCAGGAAGTTTAAGTCTCAATTAAAAGTTCTTCAATTCTAAGTTTCGGAAATCTTCACGTCTTCGGAAAGAAGCATTTTGTCTCAAAATTCTTTGTGTACTTCAAAATATTCTAAGTGTGTTTTGGTTGCACCGGACCTCAATCCAACGGTAAGACAAAGTTTGCGTTTAGACCCGAATTCCACATATTTGGGGTTTTGCACTTTTTTCTTGCAGACATAACGAGGGTGGTGATCGATATAATATCATAACTCATAAAAAGTGACGGTAGTCAAGTTCCCATTGTGATCAAAACATACCCACTTAGAGCATATTACACGAAATGAAACTCGAACCTATAACCTTCACATTGAATGTATGGGATCCCTTCTATCTCATTTTGCATCCCTCTTATTGCTTTCTACCTTCAATCTTGGTAGATTTGTTTTGCAATAGCATCACTCTTCAAAAATACCGAGCAACCACAATTAAATAAGTCAATTTATATTGTGAAAATCTTGTTGTAGCCAATGAATCAACGAGGCACAGTGACTTTTTCTTACGACTTTCATTGAATCTATCTTCATGATCGTAACTTTCTATGGACTATTTCTCTTTTTTTTAAATATTTATGGGAGTATAATGAATTAAAGAAGTAGCTTGAGACCAACTTATCAAAACTATATAGTATTGATGTTAAATTAGAAAAAAGAACATAGTTTTATCGAGTTTTACATGTAAGTTTAGATGCGTGACAACATCATATTTTTTTATGTAAACTAGAATAAAAATTCAGTTTAAATAGATTTTGTTTGTGTCATCTCGTAAAAACTTGTATCGTGTTTGGATTTATGTATTTGATCTGTTTTTGAGTTCATCATGTTTGAGTTTTATATCTCACAAATTTTCATGTTGGTATGATATTCGGATACCAACACGCGAACAAAACCCATCTACCCTACTTTTCCTATAATAATTTAAAACCTTCAATATTAAATAAAAATAAAGGACCACTAGTGATTCCATTGACAAATGATGTCATTCATAGTTACATCATGTTGATCATACAAAGTGACGCATCACTCATGTTGTAAGAAATATTAGTGTAGTGCATTGGGTTGTTGACTTGTGACAATCTAAACATGATAAAATATAAGTTCATCAATGGCCCATAGCTCCGTTTGACATTTGTGAGCCAATTATATTAAGGTTTTCATACTGGTCGGCTTCATTTAGCATAAAAACTAAACTATTTGAGTTCATACAAATTTACATAAAGTTATATATATTTTTTATAAGTTTAACTGGCTATTTATCTATTCTCATCGAAACCTTTTATGATATAAAATTATAGATTTTTCTCATAGACAAAAGCCTGGTACCAAACTAAATGTTCATCAACATAATCATTGTCATCATCATGATCTATAAGAGTGGAGAGGACATCTCTCATTTATACAATAAACTTTTCTAACAAACTACCAATTAAATCGTCTTATATTGTTTTTCCCAAGCTTATGTGCGGGGTGAGATACTCATTTTTCTTCTTTGGAATTTGTCCTTTTTATTTAATAATTAAAAACTAATTTAATTTATATGATTTTAACACATAATACACTCTTATTCATTGAAAGTAAAATACTGATTAGAACTCCGACCCCAACACGACACATTAACGTTGAATGACAATATCCTACAATGATCCGCTCAAACCATCGCATGGTTTTAGACATGTTTCAATATAACGGTCTTTGTAGTTTCCTCAAAGCCTCACGTTATTCCATCATGAGTGCAACCGCTTTATTTTTCTTAATTTTACTTTCAACCACCTTTTCTTTAAGAAGTTTTTTGCTTGTCTTCAACACTCTTGCTCATCATATTAAAATCCAACATGATTTAACAAATCATCCTTCTTGCTTGAGAAGGAAGTCACTTTCTTTTCTTTGCGTTGGAGTTCTGGTGGTGCGGTTAATGGGAAAAATATATTATCTATGTGGTGTTTTCCAACGAGAGATCTTATGTTCCTCGTTCTCCAAATTCTTGTTCATGAACTTTATTATCTTCCTCCTTCAAGTCAACCATATCATTATTTTTTTGAGGTTGGGTTGGGTCCACATTAGGGTAGTGTTTTGGTTCACAATGGGTAGTTGTTTCGGGTCATGGTATGCAAATGGATCAAACGTTGATCCAATCGAAGATGAAACTCACTTTGTAAAGCTTGAATAGGGATCCATTAATATTGTGGGGTATGTTAGTATTGATACGGATTGGATTTGATTGATTTCGTCTCGTATAGACTTTAGGTTTGATGGCTTACGGTAGAAATAGATTTTTTTTCTAGGATCCATTTGAGAGTTTTGAGTAGTAGAAAAACATTTGAAGATGTGTGAAAAATGAATTAAATTGTTGTTATTTATATATAGTCAAAATAAAATCATTTTAGTTAGTGCATAACAAGTATCTAATCACTGACATAAAAAAATTGACTATTGAAGGCTCGGGTTGCAATCGGGAAGAAGAGCCTTTGGAGGGCAAATTTCCGACACCTAGCATGGTGGGGTATGGGTGTTTTGTAGGTATCACATTGTACATACTTGCAGGTTAAGTGCCCCGAGTACCCTAACATTTTAATGCCTGCAACCTTGTAAATATAACTTGAACATAGTTTCAACAATGTGTTATACGACATAAATAAACCCATTTTTTGATATCTACAAATCACCCCCCACTTTACTCTTCATGATGAGCTCAAACTCAAATGAGATTAAATACACCTTGGTTAGCATCACAAATCGAGCCCTATAGTCCAATTGGTGTTTGTTTTTCAACTACTATTTCCTTGCACGATGTAGTGAGAACCCCTTATTTACGCAAAAAAAATTATTTATCGTAGTATCAATTTTAATCACACAAAAGATGCTCCCTATAACCAAATATAAAGTTGTAACATGCCAAAAAAAATATGATGCATGTTTTAAATTGACCATAACTAAGCAATTATTATGAAAATGAGTATTGAATTTGTCATTTCATTAACGTGTGGAAAGTAGCAAGGACTTTTATTTATTTATTAGTCAAGTCATGATCCAATTTTGGACCAAATGAAATAATAATAAAATTCAATAAATATTTATCTGACTATGATGAAACAACAAATTTAGATACAATAATAACCTAAGAAAAGAAAACAAAGGGATAGATCTCTACATAAAAAAAAGGAAAAAAAAAACGCAACAAACTGCATATCTCTTTATGTCGGACCAGAATATAAACCACATATGCAACAATATATTGCAAATGAATTAATAAAACTACTTGTAATTATAGTTTCATCAAAATCTTTTGTAGTAAGATGAGATTTTGGATGAAATTAATTAAAATTTCAAATCTCTCATCTAGCTAACCAAACACCACATGAAATTAAATTTCAATTTCAATTTCAATTTCATCAAATTACATTGAATTTCATCATACCAAACACAAGCTAAGTTCTAAATCATTAGTAATAAAATAGAGGGTTATTGGATTTTAATAATCCCAAGTTTCATTTATTGGCCGGGATTAATCCCAACTCAGTAAATGTTTATAGATACTCTCAACTTTGAGTTTATTTCCTCCAACGATCCCTTACTACTGAGAGTTAACCCCGTTAGTTTTTTTGATGACATGGACTGTTTTTTTGCCAAACACTAAACAGAAAGTTGAAATCTATTATTAGGTTCGTCAATTTGAAACTTCCGCCACCCAAAAACCCATCAATCTCCACCTCTTGATTTGAACCATCGAACTCGTTGGAGGTAGATTTTAGGTGATGATGGATGTTAGACAATGAAAAACGAACATAACTGAGACTAGACGGTGCTGGAGTTTAAAAATGGCTCAAAGTTGGCATCATTTCATCAAAAAAACTAACGATGGTTAACTCTCAGTTAGTAAGGGATCATTGGAGGAAAATAAGTTCAAAGTTAGAGGAATCTGTAAATATTTTCTGAGTTTGTATTTAAAATGATCAATAAATGAAAGTTGAGATTATTAAAATCTATAACTCTAAAATAGAATAATAAATTTGATGATTAGATGAATTAGAAGGATACTTATGAAAAAAAAGTAAAACATGAAGGAGTTGGTGGTAAAACGTGAATGAATATTCAATAATGAAGAAAATGACGGAAAAATAAAGTAATATTGAATGAACAGAAAGCCGTCGAGAAAGTAGCCCACGGACCATTGATCATCATCTTCAACAATTTCTTGAATTTGATTGCAAAATTCTTTTCATTTGTTTTACTTCCACCTTCAAATCCTATATAAACACCCTCACCTTCATATATAGATTCATCCATCTCCATCTCCATCTCTGCTAGCTGTTGATTCAACCTAAACTTTTGATTCAATGGCGGACCCCGTCGAGCTTCCTAATCGAATTGGGATTCTGCCCTTCAGGAACAAAGTCTTGTTGCCTGGCGCGATTATTCGAATTCGATGCACTTCTCCCAGCAGGTTGCTTTTTTGTTCTTGTTTGTAGCTCGTCTTGATCGATTTTTTCAAAGGAAATCGATTGCTTTTGTGTTTTGCGATGCGTGTATGTTAGGTCGAGCGGTTTTGTGGGTTTTGTTTCTTTTCTTCTGAAATTAACAGCAGCTTGATGGAATTTGAGCTTTTGATTGGTAATTGCTACTGCGAAATCCCTGTGGTATTTGATTTTTTTTGTTAATTTTGACTTGTAGTTGGATGAGTTCGAATTAGGGTTACTGATTTGAATGTTTGATGGTACTTTTTGTGGAGCATGAGTAGTTGTTGATAAAAGATACATGGAAGCTTTTGTGGTTAGCTTTATAAAAAATGTAGCCATTTTGTAGTTGAATGTAACCGGTCGTTGTGGTTGCTGCAGTGTTAAGCTGGTGGAGCAAGAATTGTGGCAGAGGGAGGAGAAAGGTTTGATTGGCATTTTGCCGGTTCGTGATGCTGCAGAAACAGTGTCACTTGGTTCCATGTTGACGCAAGGTGATTAAGCTTATGACGTTGCATTTATCTTGAGGAATGTTTTTTAACTAACTATAATGGAGTTATGTTATTGAGATGCAGGGACTGATTTGGGAGATAGAAGCTCAAAGAATCAAACAGGTATGTCAGCTTCTCACAAGCTTGATGGGAAAAGTCAACAAGAACCTATACATTGGCATACAAGGTACGTATTGATCGAGGAATATGATTTTCCTTTTCCCTATGTTCTGTTGATCATTTGTTCATAATCTGATGTGTAGTGTATAAAATTTAATGCTAGGGGTGTTGCTGCTCGTGCATTACATTTGTCAAGAGGAGTTGAAAAACCAAGTGGGAGGGTCACATACACAGTTGTTCTTGAAGGTCTATGCAGATTTAGTGTCATGGAGCTAAATACAAAGGGGGCGTATTCTACTGCAAGAATATCCCCTCTTGATATGACTAAGGCTGGTATACCTCACAACCCAATTATTCTATCTACTTACTTTAAATCCCTTGTAAAATTTCTACATATGTTCGCGTTGCTTACTTGCTAATAGTTTCTAATCTCAATCAGAGATGGAGCGGGTTGAACAAGACCCAGATTTCATAGCACTATCTCGTCAATTTAAAGTAACCGCGATGGAGCTTATTTCTGTTCTCGAGCAGGTATCACTGACTAAAACTATAGTTTCTCTCAGGTTTCACATGCATATTATGAATGAGGCTCATATGTGGCCTCCTCCTCTAGTTTATTTTTGTTATAATGCTTGTTGTTTATGTTTCTATCTTTTATTATCAGCATGTTATCCTTTCCTCTTCATTGATCCACTATTCCACTTAGATGGAAAAAGAGGTATCATCTCACCGTATCCTTGAGAAGATACACCTCTAAACATCTATCTCATGGAATTTGTGCTTGAGTGCTTGTTAGTCTCTTGTAGAACAAGAGTTGTATTATGTCACATTTTAGCCATATCTTGATAAATTTGGTTTCACATTGTTCGTTGATATGTTATTTTGTTTTTTGCTCATGGTTGAGTTCTTACTAATTTATTCATTACTAGCTTTAGTAAACCCGTGTATACACGGTTTAAATAAATAAAATATTAATATAATAAATTTATTAATTACACAATGATATTCTAAGATATGATATGACTGAAATAAAAAAACGGTAATATCAACTTTTTAAAATTTTGTTTGTAAATTTCTTTTATTGAAAATAAAATTTTGTTTTAAAACAAACCGTATAAAAATGTCATTTTTAAAAGTTTTCTTATTACAACTCCCAAATTTGATAATTTAAAAATAGTAATTTATTTAGATATAACCTTAATAAAAAGATTTCTTTCTTAATTTATTAATTATTTAAAAGTATTAAATTAATATAATTAGTAATTAAGGTAATTATTTAATAGGAGAGAGAGGCGGGAAAATTTTGATGAGGAAGATTGTGGTGCTGACACGTGTCATCCCAATGATTGTGGTGCTGACACGTGGCACCCATTTACCCTTTTATTAGAGTAGGAAGATAAGTGGAATTTGAAGCCATAATCTTCAGGGTATTGCCACCTAAAAAATGGGCCCAAATGTAACCAAGTTTAAGGTTTGATGGCCTTTCATTATAAAATCTTAATTAAACTTGGCGGGTGAATATGCTGCCATGCTTCTCAATATGATGTAAATCAAAACAAAAAGGAAAAAGTTCTATGTAAAAAAGACAAGGAAAGAATCGTTGACTCCGTAAAACCTGTACAGTTCGACTTAGGAGTCAGAATGAATGCTCCTGAACTTTAAAACTGATGTGGATTTAAAGTCATTTTAGATGAAATCAAAAAGACATCTACTGTTCACTCTTTCAGTTGAAGACATTTTTATTTGGTTTGAAATAAAAAATCATTATCTGGTACATAGTCATGCTGAATTTTATTAATATGTCAAAAAGAGTTTATTCTGTCAAAATTTAAAAGTTACTTTCTCTTCCCACGTTCAGAGTTTTCAAAAAGACAAAAGAGGAAGATTATCAGAAAAGTCTTTTTCCCTTTTCTAGGATATTCTTCCTTTACTTCATCAATTATAATTTTTTTGTTATATGTAAGAAATTCTTCATACTCATCTCAATAGCTTAATTTTATATGCACCATGAAAGAAATAACATGCCATTTATTGAGGTTCCATGAGGCACAGGCCTCTTACCCCATACTGGCATTCCTGTTGTAAGTGCTTGCTAGACCTTGCTATTGTTTCCTGGGTTTAATGTAAGAATTAGTTTGTCTCATTGTCTGAAAGGAAACAGTTCCAAGTTTCTTTTTAGTTGCGCAGTTGCACATAGTATTTCTTTATACTTCTTGATTGCTTGTGTTATGGTTTGAATCTGCTGCACTTCATTGAGTCACTCAATGCATTTTCCCATCATGAGTTATTACTTAAAGTTGAAACTTGCAAGGATTTACTGGATATGCCTAATCATATACTTTCTATATATCTTTCCTAGAAACAAAAAACTGGTGGGAGAACTAAAGTTCTTCTGGAAACTGTCCCGCTGCACAAACTGGCAGACATATTTGTTGCAAGCTTTGAAATTAGTTTTGAAGAGCAACTATCAATGCTGGATTCTGTCGATGTTAAAGTGAGGCTTTCTAAAGCCACAGAATTAGTTGATAGGCACTTACAGGTAACCTCATAGTACAACTGATGAATGTTAGTTAGCATACTTGTCATTTTTATACTGAGTACCTAGTTTTGTGATGAGATTACTAAATCTTGTACCAGTCGATACGTGTGGCAGAGAAGATAACCAAAAAGGTTGAAGGACAGCTGTCAAAGTCACAAAAGGAGTATCTTCTTCGTCAGCAGGTCTGTTTTCTCATTTAATTCATGGGATGGATTTGGGCTTACTATATCTCTGTTCTTTCATATTTGTTTTTTTATACATTATAACCAGATGAGGGCTATAAAAGAAGAGCTTGGTGACAATGATGATGAAGATGATGATGTAGCTGGCCTTGAAAGAAAAATGCAAGCTGCTGGAATGCCTCCAAATGTGTGGAAGCATGCACAGAGAGAACTAAGGTTCAGCTTTTATGAAGTTTGATGAAATATATATCTTGGTTTTGCTTACAATGAGGAATTTCTATATCAATGCCAACCATATGATTTAATTTACTGTTGTCAACTGTAATAAAAGTATATACAAAAATACTTAGAAAAGGAAAATCTGTGTCAGGGTCAGATTGATGGCCTCTTCTTTAAACAAAGTGCATCTAGATCAAGTTTTCTATTATATCTTTTGTAACCATTACCATAATGTTCCAACAGGAGACTGAAGAAAATGCAACCTCAGCAACCTGGATATAACAGTTCTCGTTTACCTTGAGCTTCTTGCTGATTTGCCATGGAAGACAACCAGTGAAGAAGTAGAACTAGACCTAAAAGCTGCTAAAGAGCGACTTGACAGTGACCACTTTGGTTTAGAAAAAGTCAAGCAAAGGATTATTGAATATCTAGCTGTTCGCAAGGTTGACGAACAATCTGGTTCACTTATCTATAACTGATTAATGCTGTAATGAATCAAATTCTGAATATTGCATTGCAGTTAAAGCCAGACGCAAGAGGTCCTGTGCTATGCTTTGTTGGCCCACCAGGAGTCGGGAAAACATCTTTGGCATCATCTATTGCTGCTGCTTTGGGTAGGAAGTTTGTACGGATATCCCTTGGTGGTGTGAAAGATGAGGCTGATATTAGAGGCCATAGGAGGACTTATATCGGTAGCATGCCGGGCCGGCTTATTGACGGACTAAAGGTGAAGTTCAATTTCGTCTGCAGAATTATCTTATCATAATCACCAAACAACTTATGTGTTCAGTTTGATCAATATTGTTTTTTTTTTTTACATTTCTTTCAGAAAGTCGCTGTTTGCAATCCTGTTATGTTGCTGGATGAAATTGATAAAACAGGATCTGACGTACGTGGTGATCCTGCTTCAGCACTACTGGAGGTTCTCGACCCTGAGCAAAATAAATCATTTAATGATCAGTATCCTACTTTAGTAAATTTATGATCTTTTATATTATTTAATCATTAATTAAACCTATTGGCTATTAATGGATATGAGAGACTTGGTTATATGCAATAGATAGCGTGGCCACAAGTTTTGTTCAGAAATTTGATTCCTTAATTCCTGCCTTGCCTTAAAGCTATTTAAATGTTCCTTTCGACCTGTCAAAAGTGATATTCGTGGCGACTGCTAATAGGGCACAGCCAATTCCTCCTCCACTTTTAGACAGAATGGAAGTCATTGAACTTCCTGGATATACAGCTGAAGAGAAGCTTAAAATAGCAACGCGTCACCTAATCCCACGTGTTCTAAATCAGCATGGCTTAAATTCTGAATTCCTCAAAGTTCCTGAGGTATCAACGCCTCTTTCTTATGGTTTTTTTTAAGTTTATTTAAGTTGATTTAAAATTAAATATTAAAATGGAAAAGAAGATTTAGCTTATGTATTATGTATGTATGGTAGGTGATGGTGAAACTTATAATTCAACGATACACTAGAGAAGCTGGTGTGAGGAACCTAGAGAGAAACCTTGCAGCATTAGCTCGTGCAGCAGCAGTAAGAGTTGCAGAACAAGAGCATACAATGGTTCCGCTTAATAAAAATGTGCACCAGATTTCATCACCATTACTGGAGAGTAGACTTGCTGAAGGTGGGGTGGAGATGGAGATCATACCCATGGATGTTACCAATCATGAAATATCAAGTGCACTCAGGGTTATGTCACCATTATTGTGGACGAAGATATGCTGGAGAAAGTACTTGGGGTAAGCACTTTGCTTTTACATAAGAATATTGTTATTGTACATCTTTCTTGTTCCTGAACTCGCTTGTTTAACTGCTGCAGCCTCCAAAATATGACGATAAAGAAACCACAGAAAGAGTTGCAAGTCCAGGGGTTTCTGTGGGGCTAGTCTGGACCTCCTTTGGTGGAGAAGTCCAGTTCATTGAGGCTACATCAATGATGGGTAAGGGGGACCTGCACCTCACTGGACAACTAGGTGATGTTATCAAAGAATCTGCACAGATAGCATTGACATGGGTACGTCATTTCATTTTATTTAAAGAAAAGACCAAAAACCTACACGTGGGGAACAATGGAGGACCAGAGGTGGCAAAATGAGTTAAAACGGGTTATATTTGTACGAATCAGGTCTGGTTAGGTTGTCCTGAAATACTCTTCTCTATTTCCTATAAAAAATAATTTGTGTAATATAAGATTACCAACTTTATGATAGTCTAATATCTTGAATCAAGTGATTTAGCAATATGTATGCATTAACAATACACTATGATTGACGTTCAACCCATATTCTTTTAGCTAATCTTTTGTGTTTATCTGTTAGAGATATAACGTTATCAAATCGGACACGGTCATAAGTAAATTGCCACCTCTGGTTATACTTCTAATTAAATGTTTTGTCCTGGTCATCTTCTAGATGAAACAAATTAACAAATCTTTTTGAACGAATCTTCATTGGGCTATCTTCTTCGAATTTTTCCCTTTACCTTTTTATTATAGTGGATGTAGGATAAAGTATGTGGCTGTGTGTTGTTTTGTTTGGAGTAGGTAAGAGCTAGGGCAACAGAGCTTAATTTGGCTTCTGCAGAAGAAAGTGGTAATCTGCTTGAAGGAAGGGATGTCCATATACATTTCCCTGCTGGGGCAGTGCCAAAAGATGGACCATCAGCAGGTGTGACACTTGTGACTGCACTGGTTTCACTTTTCAGTCGTAGGCGGGTGAGATCGGATACAGCAATGACTGGAGAAATGACTTTGCGGGGCCTGGTTTTACCTGTCGGTGGCATCAAGGATAAGGTCACCATTTGCTTCTTTTCAATATTTGCTATTATTTACCACGTTAATTCTAATTTTTGGGTCATGTGTTTTGAAAGCGATTATGTGATAATGAGTTTGAAAAGTTAAATCCAAATGTTTTGTTTTCTCTGATTCTTTTTTAACATGTATTGGGCAGGTCTTGGCGGCACACCGTTACGGGCTTAAGCGAGTTATCTTGCCTGAGAGAAATTTGAAAGACTTGGTTGAAGTGCCTGCAGCTGTTCTTGGAACTATGGAGGTACTTATAACTTAATTTAAAGGAGATACATTATCCTATCTGTCAATGACTTTCTTATTAACTAGAACTGATATATCTTGCTTTCTTGTATAATCTAGAGGACATAGAGGATTCACAGTAGGTTACCATCCCTATCTCTATAATTTAAACTAAAAATCACCATTTCTTAAATTTATCTCACATTTTTCAAAAACCTTCCACATTCATGTCCATATTAATCCTCATTTTAATTAAATAATGCTTCTTTTTTTAATACTTTTTTCTCTTTCTTCTACACACAAACGATCACAAAGAATATTAAAAAATGACATGTGGAGGAATAGAGACCCCTCATATATGGGGGATTGTTGTAGTTTCCCCTAAAAATAGAGGATGGAGATGGGATGAGGTACTTGATGTGGGAGTAAAATTACATGAAAAATAGATAGGGGTAGAGATAGAAAAACTAATGTGAATGCTCTTACTACAATCAGCATCAAAGGCAGTTTGACTTTGAGGTCAAACAAATTAATATTCAACTTTCAACTTCATTTGCTCATTCGACATACAAGCACGTCTTCTCTCGCTTGGATTCGGAAGAATATATATTAATAAACATTTAAATTGTCTATATAAATTGTTTTTGTGTCGAGCAGACCATTTAGTCCAGAGGGTCCTACTCCTTCCAGCCCTTCCCATACCCCCAACCACCTCACAACCACCATGCATGATTGAAACAGAGTTGTCAAAATGGATGTGAAACATTTTTTTATCCAAAATAAATTGAATTTTCTTTAAATGTAGGTAGTGTTCCGATGTTTAAAATAGAAATTATTATTTTAAGTAAAGATTTAGGAAGGTTAGATGCTTTAAAGATACTCCTTGGGAGCCTTGTAACCCATTGACCCGTTTCTTTAACTATATGTTTCTGATACTATGGTCATTGATAATTGGCGCAGCATACTTGAAGTCGATGCATTCATAAATAAACAGGTCAAAATTTATGTTCAAGTTGGGTTGTTATTTGTTATTGCTGCAGATACTACTGGCTAAAAGAATGGAAGATGTACTGGAACATGCGTTTGAAGGCGGCTGCCCCTGGAGACAGCATTCAAGATTATGAAATCATCTTTGTTCTTACTTAGAGCATCTCTACTCCAAGTTTTCAACATCCTTGACTGCCGTGCTTAAGTGAAAGCGAGAGGATGATAGGTGATATAGATGGTCCATCCTATCTCTCTCAAATATCTTATGTTCTTACACGTTGTATGTATGCATGTATGTACGATACAAGTACCTTTCCAAGGGTTCAAGTCGTAATGTGTAAATTATTCAATTTATGAAAATATATCCAAATTCTATAGAATGTCATGCCTTGTCGCATTCAGTTACTTGATACCCTTCCTACATTGTGCTAACTTTATCGAAAAAATAAGCGATTTCTATAATTTTATAGCGCAGGTCTTATTGATTTTGTTTTTAATACACCTGGCAATCATGAGTGTTAAGAATTGTGATTTGAGTAATTTTTCTTTACTTAATAGATTCATTTGGATCTATTTAAATTATACAAAATACATGCACAAACAGCTTCTCAAAAGAAGTCTTTTTAAAATAAGGAGCTACACAGCAATTAGAAAACGCTAGAACTTATCAGCTTAAAACGAATTTAAATAAAGTAACATAACCCACAACCAATGACTTAAAAGCCACCACCATTGCCCTATGACGCATTTGTCCACTGTCATCACTAGTCACCATAAGAACAGATATAGCAAGCGAGTCTATTTTATATTTCTCAAACGACTCATTTAACATGATGTCATTTCAATCTTGACATGTTTTGACCCATTACCTGACTGATTGTTTTTCCAAGTTAAATTTGAAGAACACTTCCAATATTAACATATATCTAAGTATATATTTCAAAACAAATTTAAGTTCCCAACTGCACACTAGTTTTTGTAATATTTTTTTCCATTTCAGATTACTATATAGGAGAAACCTATCTATCTATCTATCTCTAACATTACTCACAAAATACGAGAAAAATGACTAGCAAAAAATGTACACAAATATACCACCACCTTTCTACATGTATATACATCAAAGAAGCTGCCAACTGCAAAAGTGTGGGTGTTATCACAATCCCGTCTCATACGCCCAAAAAGTATCAGGATCGGGGCAAAAGAGTGAGAAATCTTCAATTTCTAAGTTTGCTATGTGCCAGTCAAACAACCGTGCTTGTATCACCTTGAATACTACCAGCAGCGTTGGTAACAACCACCAGTCCTCGTCCTCACTAGTTTCACAAGAAAATGCAGTTAATCAATTGCTTGATCCTAGTTATTTTAATATTTAGTCAGTCAAATCAGTTATATTTAAGAATTTGGCTAGAAAGAAAACGAGTCACATGTCTCCTTAAGTGATATTAGATAATTTAGATGCATAGAACCTTCTAAATTGATTTATTCAAAACAATAGTTTCACCCTTGTAAATATATAAATTTGAAATCAAATTTATTACAAATTATGGAAATGGAGGAAAACTGTTTTGGTCAATCCAACCTACTCGAGCCGTTTTTTTTGCCCATTTTGCAACCTTTTCAACCTAAAAAACATTTATTTGCCTAATGTAGCACATGTGGGTAGCAAGAATCTCTATTGTAATATCTTTTAATGATCAATGATAATGCAGGCATTTAACTTTCAAGAAAGTATGATGTCAAATTTTCAATTTCATGGGATGGAAAGTGTATGAGCAAGTAAACTGCAGGACCCGTAATTAAAGAATTACCTCCTGTTTTCCCATGCATTGGGCTCATCGTACATCTGGAATGATAAAAATCCATAATGAATCATGCCACATGCGAATGCCACAGCCTGGATAAAGCCAATAAGAATGAACCCAATCGCACAAAAAGCTTTTATCCCCTAATGACAATAAATATAAAACTTACAATATTTGAAAGAGAGGTGGCATTCCAGAGTGCATAGATTCGAGCAAGTGAAGCCCTTCTATGACCTCTGCTAAACAAGGCGTTTAAACCTGCGGGGAAGGGAGAAAGCAATGACAAAGGGAGAATAAGCAGAACAGCTAGAAAAGCCCCGAGGGAGATCCAATAGTATTCAATCAACATCAGGAGTGTGGCGGAGAGATCCGATAAGAGCAACACACATATTAATAGTTGTAAGGTATCCTGAAACCACATACATCTAACATTAACTTCTCTTGTCCAAAGCAATTTCCACACGTTTGCTTATGGATCAGCGGATTCGGGTTACGTTTTATCTCTAACGCTCAAACTGGTAAATAAATAAGCTTGAAGAAACAGGTCAAGTTGGACAAAGTTTGTATTTAGTGCATAAAACACCCCCAAATAATTTTGGTTTAAAAAACTAAGTTATCATGAAAATATACAACTTCTGTAATCATACTGACATGTTAAGAAAAAGAGCTAAAAAAATTGAACAATAAGCGTTTCAGGTAAATCTGATCATGCTTGTACCAAAAGTACCTGGGTTGACCAGATATCCAACCCGCCCATATTGCCCATTTAAAAAAAAAAACTGTTACCATGGTAGCATACCTGCCGGCCAGTAGGTCTAGTGTTGTGCAAAAATAAGGAAAATGGAAAGAAATAATCCCTTCGAAATTCCAAGGACTTCAATGAAGCATCATTAATGATACCACCATTAATTCCACCTGCTACCCTTTTACGGTTTAGTGCATGACTTGTGAATGATTGACTCGGTTGGAGCTGCTTAACAATCTTCTCTGCATTATGCCTGGATGATATACTGCTAGATTAAGCAAATAACAATTAAACATGAACTGTAAATTATTTTGAGTGCTATTATGTTACCTTGGCGATTCTTCACTGTTTTCAATCAAACCAATGTTGTGTAGGTTGTGAAAAGGATCATCAACAACAATTACCAAAATTCCTAACTGATAGAAACCGCTAGCAGTGGCTTGAAACCATCCAAGCTCAATTTTGACTCCATGAAAGTCAAGCTGGGGGTTCCCATGAGTTTTTATCCAATTAATAACAGGAACTAAAGAAGACCGTATTGATCCACTTCTCACTGTCCTCAACTGCGCATTTAAACCAGCTACCAAACGATTCCAAACAGATGAAGGAACATGCTGGCCAGACACATACGCACACATGTCAGAAAGTGATGTATGCCACTGCTTGATACCAGTCGTGGCAATTTCGATCCATTTACTCGTATGGGTCGGTTTGGATCATGATTTTTCTCAAATGAGTCAAATGGGTAAAATGAAATAAAAACTAATCTAAAAGGAGAATGGGTTTAAAAGGGTTGAAGGTGGCCCAAAGTGTAATTTTAATGAACAAAGCCTCTTATATCCCTTTTATCTAAAAACAAATATATTTTACTGAAATAATATGATTTCATAATCATATTTTCCACCCTTTGTTTATAGATAAAAAAACTTTTGAAAAATTTTGACAAGTGTTTTGGGTATACCAAACCCTATGTCTGTACTCTGTACAAACAAAGAAACTTGTATTTTACCCAGTCCGCCCATGGTGACACCTCTACTTACTAATAAGAGAACATAGATCGCAAGAAAAGACCTGTCCGATAAGATTTGTCAACAAAGTATCACTATGAAGATTGTAAGGTGCCATGTAGCTTCCATCTCCCCCAAAGATGATGCACATTGGGAACCTTTTCTGTATACTTGTTACCATGTCTAACCGCTTCTCATCACCACCTAAGAAGAAATCGATGTATGCAACTGTTAAATCTGGTGTAGCACCAACCTGCATGCATTAGTTTTCACCTGTCTTGAGTATGATAGAATAATGTGATATATGCATGAACACTTATTTTTAATGCTAATAATAAAATATATGTATGTATAACCTTCATCCCTTTGTATAAAGCTCTTGATCGGCATGAACGAAGACAAGAATGATCATATTCAGACTTAACAAACTCCTGAAGCTGATTGATTTTGTATTTCCTACGCCACTGTTTCCAGGACCAGCCACAAGGGTAAGCAAGCAACGAAAGTATACTGTGGACTGATCCTTCCCACCAATCATACGAAGCAACTGAGTTTATCTCATCGATAAATCTGTTAAACGAATCTTCATATCTGCATCTCAAAATGTGTTGGGTTTCACATCACATGTTCTTGCCATATAAGAAATATTCTACATAGCCATATTCACAACTAAAAGAACATGTATTCTTACACAATATCAATGATTGCATCAGGAGGGGAGTAAGGAAGATGCCAGGGTTCTCTAAATGTATTGGGGCCCATAAAATACATTCGGTAGACATGGCTCTGAGTTTCATCACCTCTTGTTCCTCGGACCTATACAAAAATAGGTAAAAATACTTCTGGCTAGCATATATAGAGATAATTAGTTCAAAATTGCGTAGGGATGGGGATCATATTATTGTAATACCTGAGAGAGGGAAAGAAGAGAAGGAAAATGGTGATGATTAGTGCGTTCAACTGAATCCACTTTGTCATAAGAGAAGGCTTGACCAACAAGTTTGACTCTGAGGGTACTTAAAAGAACACCAAGAAGAATCACAACACAAGACAACATAAGAGCAAAAGGCCAGGGCCCTCCAAATGTGTAAATCAGCTCTTCAAGAGCCGTATAGCAGTTTGGCATCCTGTACTTTTCTGATCTGCATTTGTATGGGCATAATGACACTGATACTCCACCTGCATCATCATTATTTGAAATATGTTAATGGCATATATTATATCTCTGTGTGTATATGTGTTGTGGCATGGATCCTGTGAAATTACCTCTGACATGTACAAAAGAAGCACGCCTGGGAAGTTTTTCAAGGGAACAGGGTATACAAAGATCAGGATCAGAGCCTTCAACATCTTTATAAGTGCCAACTGGACATTCCTCACAAACGTACCATAAAGCCCTTTAGGGCATTCCTTTCCACTTATTGTACCATCTTCTCCAGGAAGAGCCTCTCCATCCCCTTCACCACCGCTGTAATACATAGAAATAAGGTTCAGTTAAATAAAAATTATTGTATATATATGATGTGGTGATTACAAGTCATTCCTCTGAAGATTTTGTGACTGTAATAACAGTGTTATTTACCTCGTGCTGATGGTACTATTTATCATTGCAAGAGGAACATATTCATCTCCTGTACCAATTTTGGACCAGTGAAAATGAAGTCTTCCACCGCCTCCACCACCACCACCAAGAGGGACACCATGGCCTCCGGCAACAGACAAAGATGAGTTATCATGCAGGGAAATCGATTGTATGAAAAGAAGAATCGTTCCACCAGAACCACCACCTAACCCTCCAATAAGAGTACCATTACTGTTTGTTGTAGCATTTCCATAGCTTTGACCATCAGCCTTCATGGCTCCAAATATGTCAAGGTTTGTAAGAGGCCACATAATAGATCCCATCACTGGCAACATAGGTATTATTATACAACGGAGTGAGATTTATATGACATAACAAATTTTATTTCAGAAAAGAAAGACTACCAATCATTCCTCCTCCAGCAACACGTCCGATAGACTCATTAGGACCAAGAGCTCCACTTCCCAATTCACAGGGAAGATCAGGTTTACCATAAGCCCTACCACCTTCACTCGACCTTCCATGGTACAATCCAGTACCACCTCTGCCCCCATGCCCAGCACCGCCACCAGCACCATTTGAATAGTTTCCTAGACCAAAACCATTTCGACAACCTGCAAAAATGACCCCAAGTATTTATCATGTCAAATCAAGTCTGGGACAGATATAACTTTCTGGACAAAATGAATAAGCTGGGAAAAATAACTAAGAACATAATTAATTTGGAAGCTGCTATCCAAATTCGTATAAGACATAGTAAAAAGATAGGAAAAAAATGCTACTCCAACTTTATCAATTTCTGGGTAGACACAGATAAAACTGAATTTTTGTACAAATTAATTTTGATTTCTTCCTTATCAACTTGCTGAACTACTACCAATCACAAACATATTAAGCATGTGCATGCGATCTGGTTACTGAAAGAAAGTAATATAGAAATGCCCTAGGCCAAATTATAGAGAAAGGTGAATCTATTGTTGAACTAAGATAACTCACATCTCATGAAAATGTGATCTAGCAAGTAGGACAAACATGGCTTAGTTCGATGCCATGATAATTTCTTAGTTATTGTGTGGTTGCTTACTTTCTTTGGAAACATCAAATTAATATACATACAGTTTGAATATAGAAAATGTCATTTAAAAGTTTAAAGAAAAATACCTAACTCAGATGCAGTTATCATGCCTTGTATGTCCACGGTGACACTCATTGCTCTGTGTATCTGAATGATACTCCCTTTAATTATGCCATTCACAACTATTTCTTCAACACGACAAATCTGTGAAAGGTTCAAATGGAGCCCGAATATTAGTACCAACTTTATCCAGCTGCGAATTGCAATATGTGAACTCTTTACATGTAGCAGCCTAAGACATTAGTTAGTAATTTTCGTCTCTTAAAAAATATAAAAAACAAAACTCATCAAAAAATGAGGGAGAAAGACTGCTATTTGAATTATAGTAAAACATCATAGGATTAAGGGGCTATGAGCACAATCCATCAATCAAATGCTCAATACAAGAATGAAGAAAGACGTACAAATGTTGGTTTACTTTCTAGCAAAGAGCATGGTGAATAATCTTAAAAGAGACACATGTAATCTACAGAAGCAAAATAGACCTTCAAGCTGCTCTGCGTGTTAAGACCCATATGAGTTTATGTCTAGACTAGATCTAAAGTGTTAAAATAGTAAAAAATAATATTAAAATGTACTTACAAGAGCAAAGATCTTATTTCCATAACTAAAATATGCAACTTTAGTATTTAAGTACTTTGGTAAATCTATAAATGATGATACAATTGAATTATGTACATTTCACTTAAAAACTCTAGGGTTCAATTAAGCATTGAATGGAGAGTTGGTTTACCATTCAAAAGTTTATTTTTATCTAGAGATTTGGTCTCAAAAATAGGCAGTTTAGCAGTTATCTTGTTCTTTTATTCTAATTCTATATATTTTACTATTCAATTTCCTCATATTTTGGGTTGACTCCTATTAAATTGTTCTTAAAATCCCTGCTTAGGGATATATAAAAGGCATAGGTGCTGCCAGCCACCTACATTCCCTCTTTTCTGGTGACTTATCTCTAACCTGGGCATTTTAAGAGTTAAAAATATGATCAGAAGGGCTAATCGAGGTAAATCAGCTTTATGCTTTATATCAGACTTATATCGCATTTGCAGCCTAGGTATATAATAGTTCAGTTAGAAGTACAGTATCAATATCTAAGATTCTAAGTATTTATGCTTTTTAAATTATATATATGAAGAAAACAAATTATTTACCTAGAAAAGTAAGTGTATCTAAATTTGTAGCTTGAACTAATTATATATTATATAGTAAAATGAGCTGCTTTGTGCATCTGATACCCTTCATTCCATGATTAAGCTTTAAAGGTCACTCTACTGCCTAGCTCTGCTAAATGGTTTTTAGATTACTTAATTCAATTACATGAATAACATTTCTAGGAGTGACTACTAACTTGTGTTAAATAATTCAACAGGAGTTTCCAATTACATCAGAACCATATAGAAGTCAGCAACATGGTACACAATTTGTGGATTCATGAACTTAAGAATGCATATCCCATAAGATTTTAAGTGTTACGTTTTTCTTACTTGTAGCGAAAATGAAAGGGTGTCGTTAACATGACAATCATCTGGGGGGTAAATCAAATCTCTTGGGCATGTAGGATTCTCACAATGGGATTTTGTAATACTGCCAAGAAAAGGGAAATTAGATTGCCTGATACACGGCTCATGCTTTGTCAACATAAAACAGCCAAAATGGTTAGAAGTTCACACTCACATGCTTTTACTCTGATCATTATCTAATGGGGCTTCAAGCAAAGAACCCGGCCCAATCTGTGAATAGTAAGTGGTTATATACAAGAGGCAAATTGCCAGAAAGGTACAAGTTTTCGACACCTACATTCAGGGTATTGTAACCAACCCATTTCAGTGGTAGTCGGTTCACAAACCGGTTAAATTTTTGATATCAAAACACAATAAATGAGGGTTGTCGAATACACTAAATGAATGGTGTATGAAACTCCTGAGTCATTTCAAGTGGAAACTACTTTGATAGCCAAACTATACATTTGATGATACTATGGTGCCCTTTCCAGTAATTCTCATATATGAATCCATCCAATTGAACATCAAGTAAAAATATAAGCAAGAAAAGATAATAAATTCAGAAAAGAGCTTACAGTAAGGCTATAAAAAAGTGAAAGGGAAAGTCTTTGCGCTTTGATGCATCACCCTGACCGCTCAATCTCAGAAGTCCTTGACCATAAACAGCCAAGTTTGTATTTGAGTTGATGCTTGAGTTTTCCTGCCAGAATAGACAAAGCTACCATCATATTCAAAAGATCAGAATGTGAAAAAGTAGGTGCCAATTTGACTCATTTGTAGGCGAACTAATTGATTCGGGCTCCTATCATCTCACATGTCAAATGGTTAGCCTAAAAAATTACCTATATTGAAACTAGTAAAAGATGGCCAAACAGGGTGAAAGTCTCCCAAATTGTACTAATGTTGTTTATTAAACTATTTGTGGGCCAACCAAGCCCTACCTGTTTCGACTATACCCGACTACCCAACCCACGCAGAATGCCCAATTTGCCACCCTTCAAGGGATAAAAATAGTGTTGGGAATCTGATTGACCATACCCGCAGAACAATAAGGTTACGAACTTCAAGGACAGAAATAGTGTAAAGTGTGCTGCCACCACCATCAACTTGGATTTGGGAATTCCACATGAGCACCATTTTGAAAGTAGCTCTAAGTGCCCCATACACCTTCATACATAGAGAGGACTCATTTCAGAAGAACAGAAAACAGATGCCTTATGTAATTAACAAATGATTAGAAAAAGCTTTTACGTAGTTTCAGAATTCTAAGGGAAGAAAAGAGAGAAGAGTTTAAGTTTGTACCATTATGATGGAATCACTCATAAGAAGTTCTTCGGCAACAAGCTCAAATTCAGAAACTGGATACTCAGACAACCCAAAGATGATGCTGCCACCACAAGCTAGCTTAATTTGGCCTCTCACCTAATTATCATATATAATCACAAGTATTTAATAATTATTTACATGTCAATGGAGCCTCTACTATTGACATAGTAGATCTTATCACAAGACTAAAACATGCAAGCAGCACCATGAATATTAATCAACTAGTGTGTGTATCTATGTGTGTGTGTGGGGTCCAAAAATGTTTACGCAAAACATGCCACCATGCAAGCCTAGTCATCCCTTAGGCAACAAGATGATAATAAAACACATTTTATATAGTTGTAATTCTAAATACATTGCATTTTAATATCACATTAAAGGAATTGATGCATACAAGGGAAGAAATGTGGCCTGATTTTTGTTTGGCTAACCATCTTTGTTTTCAACCATTAAGACCCTCAAAACTAATAAAATTCCTATTAAATGTAATCTATAACCTGTAGTAGGCTACCATTTTTTTACAGTGCCAGATCAGATAATTGTCAATGTAGTCAAACTTACTAACATGTCATTTGTTGCATCAGCACTATGACTACCTGGTAATTTGTATGGATTACCTTAAATTGTAAGGATGAAGGTGAAAAATCATAATTCCTAATTTAGAAATGAAACAAACGTTGGTTACCGTTTTATGCAGTAAAACCTATGAAATAGAGTTATATTAAGTAGATGAAGGCGCACACACACCTGAACTCTGCTCCAACGTAGGGGCACCAAAACTTTAGCATCATTTTCAATGTAAACGTTTGTCCAAAGTGGGCTAGTGGAGAAAACAAGTAAAGGGGTTTCGGTTTCTGTGGTGACATTGTTATTGTCCACTCTTAAGCTCAATAGATATGAATCAAAACAAGTACCAGCTGCTCCGCCATTCATTGGACAACCCATACTCTGACCACCTGTGATACCACCACACACTCATATAACACATCATATAATATTCTATTATTCCAAAACGGAAAAAAAAAAAACATTATTCCCAAAGAATGCTAAAAACGGGTGTGATGAGGACATACCATGGACTTGGACTTTTATGTCTTCTTGTTTGCTGTGACAGTCGAGAGAAATTCTGCCTCCACCACCACCACCCCACCCATTGCCGCCAGATGCACTTACAATACCATATCCCTTCCTATCCAAATTGAATCAGTGGGAGACTGGTTAGCAAAATTCAATTCGAAAATGAGTTGCTACTTGCTGACATGATAATTTACTGATGTTTAATACAAATAATAAGACTTCACAACACAAAATAGCTAAGCTTATGATTATGATTCTAAAAAAGTCACTACACTACAAAAAATACTTTTACTTAATGCATTCACAATTTATAAAAAATTTAGAAATCTTTCAAAATTTCATGTTATTTGAATACTGAGACTTTTCTATGTGTCATAAAATACTCTCAATTCCTAATTAGAAAATGATATTCTCACAGATATGCTGTTGAAAATAATAGCAAGTGGAGTAATTTATTAATACACAAGGAATATGAAAAATATGTTTAATCCACAAGTACTCGTCATATACAAAATTCACCACTCTTGTTAATGACAAAGGCTTTAATGCTCCTTTAACCCTCAATTAAATTGCAGAACCGGAAAAAAGATATACACATATCAAGTATCAAATTTATTCACCCTTAAGTTGGATTCTGTTCTTAGAACCGAGGACATTTGGTTCTTGGAGCAATTGGTTTAATAAATACAAATGCCAACATTTCCATAATAATGAAACAACATATGATTTGTCTCACAATGACATACCTTTTTAGTTCTTATTTAGTACTTACATCTAAAAACTCTCCGGGGTCTATTTTTCTTGACTTCCATATAATACAAATTTACTTGTACACTTTCTGATTATGTTCTACTTGGTTACCTTTCTAATAAAAAAAGGTTGCTTCATTAATCATTATATGAATACAAGCAACTTTTTATAAAGGTCTGATTTCTTGACTTCCATATAAAACAAATTTACTTGTACACTTTCTGATTAGGTTCTACTTGGTTATGAACGGTTGCTTCATTAATCATTATATGAATACAAGCAACTTTTTATAAAAATGCAAAAAAAATAAAAAAAATTCAGTCTAGTGCTCTTGAAGCTCGTCAAAAACAGTTTCTTATTAGTTATTCCAACTGTTAAAAATACCACTAAAGACTCGTTTGTAAATCAAGTGCATAGAGTTCAGTCATAAAGTGAATGAAACTTTGATTTGTTTTCATAATTTTATTAGTTTAATGTATGGTATGAAGTTTATTTGGTAAGCTTTAATTTAGAAAGAAAGTTTCCTAATTAGATTAGGAGTCTTGGGGATTTAGTTATTGTTTTAGTATAAATAGAGGTGTTAGGGTATTGTAATATTTGTGCTTATATAGAGAGTTTTAATAAATAAAAAGAGTCAGGATTGTCTGAAAAGAAAGTGAAAAATAGTTGTGCATATCTTCTTTTATGTTTTCCGTTTTTCTTATGCTGTTTTGATTATGTGCTGCTTTTAGATCAGATCTGTGCCAACAAGGTATATGACTAGTAGTGACATAAGGAGGGTCAAAAACTCAAAATCCTATCTTGTTGCAGATCTAAAATGAAGTGGTTATTTAACCTATACATACTAACAAGAATATTACATGGAAATAAATGCTGTTATTCTAAAGTGGTAATTTAACCTATACCTAACAAATAATATCTGACAAGAAAATGAATGCATAAAGTACATCATAACATCTGGCATGCGATATCAGAAAATAAAATGGCTATTGATGACAACAATTCTCCAATCTGGAATGACTTACAATCATTTTAATGGTGTCATCTGCCACAAATGATTCGTTAGCAGCATTTGATATTTACTTTTGCTTAGTAAATTACCTCAACAATTTATCCATGGTTCTTAGCATCAATTCATCACATTGCTTAATTATGTGTATGAATATAGTCATATAAACACACAAATGTCATGCTAAGAAAAAGGAAAGAAAGCAAGAGTGTATACAGTTTTAATGCCTTTATGACTATGCTTCCACCAGATCCACCTCCACCATCTAGTCCTCCATCCCCTCCTTCTGCTAGTAGAGATCCGTTCATATATAATATATTTGCAACAATAAGCTTAACACGTCCACCACCATTTCCTCCAAACTTATTTTCATCTGACATCCTACCACCCTTACTCCCATAACTCCATGGATAAGGCAAAGTAGACCAAGCATAAACATCCCCACCCCAGTACTTTGAGCTGTTGCTCCTTATACAAGAAGCTCCTCTGCCACCATGTCCCCCACCAGCACCGTCATACCCAACAGGAGTGCCACTAGTTTGAGAAGGTGGGTCTCCACCCATAGCTGTGGTGTTTATCACAGAATTTGATTCCATACTCACATTAGCTGCAGAGAAAATAACAGAACCAGCAATGACTGCAGAATTTCGTCCAACCTTAATGTTGCCTGAGAGGTTAAAGCTAATTACACAACCTTCAATGGGGCAAACAATCAAAACATGAGGAAGGATCTCCATATTTCCACTAGCCAATACATAAAGATCAGAACTTATAGTAACATCTGAGTTCAGTAAGCAGGTTGTGTCAAACGACCCCACACCCCTCAGCTCTTCACAACTGATCTCATTATATGATAATGGCGAAGATGTAATTCCATAATCAATACTTGGAAAAGATCCAGATTCTCGTCCATTTCGTTCTGAACTCAGAGAAAAAACAATTACAAAGACATGTCCAGCAAGAATGCACCAGAAAAGATATCCAAGAGTCAGGAGCTGATGCATGACTGCCAGAGTCCCACTTTGAGCATGAAAATAACAGTATCATAAATCTTCAAGTTTGACCAATCTAGTACCAGTCAATTTGTGCCATACTCAATCCATAAGCTGACCATATCCTTTTAAGTAGTATCAGCACAAGACTACAGTTCACACACATCAGATTCACCTGCAATCACAACCAAATTATCTACAGTTTAAATATGGCTATGGTGAATAAAAGCACATGAACATAATAGTGCAGAACTTATATTAAGTTCTTCAATCAATCCTATTATCACAGAATCATGAAAAATTCCTCATGGACTTTCTTGGGAGAGTTCTAATTTGGTCACTGTTTTAACTTTGACCTCACTTAACTCAAGACTGGAACATCAAACAATGATTATCCAACTGAATTGACAATAATAGTAATAATAATATCTCTTAAAGTCCCTCAAAAGCCAGTGTATAAAGTGGATTTATACTAGAAACACCTGGATTATAGCAATAAGCATGTATTGATATCATACTTTCAAAATTAAGCATGTCCCAAAGTCAAGTCTATTGAGATCAAACACATGCCAGCTACCAAAATTGCTAAATCAAGTATGCAAAAGTTAACTCAATTCATCCTTTAGAAGTGGTGTCCTACTAGATCTCTACAGCAAATTGATCAACTCAGGTCGATGAGTTTGTTGCCAGTTTCAAAGAAGAGAATTTCATTCAATTTTCATTCAACAATTCCAAACAAACTACACAAAAAACAAGAACAACCACATTTACACAAATAACCAAACTTTCAGGAAACCTGAGATCTCTACCTGAATTGATTGATACGATAACGATCACGCCGCCATTGACTGAATTGATTCTTTAACAAAAACCCACATCAGAATGATCGGAAGAAGATGCAAACTTTACATCAAACAGTGGTGTGCGCGTGAGAATATGAAGAATATGAAGAATATGAAAGAACAGAATGGAAATCTTGAAGATGATGTTAGGGAAAAGGAAGCGACTTTATAGTTCCAAGTGTGTGTGATATTGTCTGGTGAATAAACAAGAAATCACCCACTTTGTGTCTCGAAACTTTTATGCTGGAAATGAAATGGGATGATGATGATGATGACAATTGAGTTTTGGGTTTTGATAAATGATAGAATATTTGGGAATTAATTAGTGAGGAGAGTGAAGTGAGAGAAATGAAGTCGAAGAAGAATGGCAGATGCATAGCTGTAAATAACATTACCATTACGAAAGCGATCCCCACTCATATCTCTCCCTTTATTTTTCTAATTCATTCATTTCAGCAATATTAATATATTAATATTATTATTAATATTATTAACATATATGATTATTATTATTATTTTTTTATATATCACCTACACTTCTTGGCTTTTCTATGTCACCTTCTTTTGTCCTAATATTTCGGAACTGCCACTAGGGTGCCCTCTCTCTCTCTCTCTCTAATAAATATAATCAAATGATAATTGTTTTGAGATAAAAAATTAAAGAATTTTCATAGATTTGATACACACATGGATGAAGTCAAAGGTGAAACAGAATAGCAACGGTGTAGCAACATAATTAGTGGTAAAGTTATACATTATTTACAAAATAATTTATGATAATGTTAAATACTTAGAAAATAATGTTTGATTTATATGTTACTCATTATAAATCTTGTTGAGAAACGTTAACCGAACAAAATTTAGTCAAGGAAAAAGAGTATTGTTTATATTATGTTCTACTAGAATTAACTGCTTTTGTGTAGAGTTAAATCTTCTTTTTCAATTGTTCGAATTTGCTTCTAGGTAGAGATCTTATGTACAAATCATTTGGTTTTTGTTTGACTTGATTCGGAGAATATCAATTTTCCCTTCTTTATTTGGTTCATATGTTAAGACAACTTTGGCGATATGTGTTTCGTTAACCATCTATTAGTAGCCTTATCTGATATGAGCTATTGAAGTCGCGTTGTCTTCTATTAAAGTCGCATTGTCTTCATAGATACTCATCAATTTTTTCTTGATTAACATTAAACCACATTCTCCTTGTATGATATTTGTCATAATCTCTACCACATACATTCTCCACTGACATCGGATAATGTAACCGGTTTGGCATGATTTAATAATGATGATGTTGTTATCAGTGTTTGCTCTATCTACCTTTAATAAAACAAATCAGTGTGTCAATATATGTGAATATATAACCTATGAGATCGTGTATTATGTGTATTTGACATATCCTACGTCAATATACCTAAAAGGCTAAGAATTTTTATTTTTCTTGTAGAAAAGACCTAAGTTTTGTGTCTTGTAAATACACCAGAATATGTATTTTATTCTATTCTAGCATTTACATGTAGGGTTTGAACTATAAGTCATTAGTATAAGTCCAATAAATATCAGATCTTATGTTATTTGCAGGATTCAACAATGTATTACTTCTAGACCAAATACCTCTTCACTTTATTCTTGGGGAGGTAAAGATTTTATGTACATCTTGCTATCAAACAACCATGAATTTGCAGGAGTCCTGCTGCCATTAGCAACTTTTTTAATACTCACTATGCTAATTTCTTACTGTTTTCGTGCATTAAGCTTAGGAATACGTTTATTTGCTAATATGTAAGCCAGTCATAGTTTAGTAAAGATTTTAAGTGGGTTCGCTTGGACTATGATATGTATGAATGATCTTTTGTATTTTATAGGGGATCTTGGTCCTTATTTATAGTTCTTGCATTAACTGGTCTGGAATTAGGTGTAGCTATATTACAAGCTTATGTTTTTACGATGTTGATCTATATTTAATTATATGATGCTATTAATCTCCACTAAAGTGGTTCTTTATTTATAATTGAACAAAGGCGAGTCTGAATGGGTATACTTAGTCGTGGAGCATTCCGAGTATATGCTCCTTTATATCAGTTATTGCTCTTGTTCCAAAAGGTATAGCTCTTGCCTAGGCTTCGCCTTGGAAATCAAATACTTGTAACAAGCAGGAAACTGCATTGGATATTGTCCGCTACTTGGTGAGAATACCCTCATCATGGGTTTAAAACACGTCCAATAGGAAAGGTATTCGACCCCTTATAAAGAGACTTTCGTTCCCCTTCCCCACTGATGTGAGAGTTACATCCTCCCCCACTTGGGAAACCAGCGTCCTTGCTGGCACAACGACCCGACCCTGGCTCTGATACCAACTGTAACAAGCAAGAAACCACACTGTATATCGTCTGCTACTTGGGGAGAATACCCCCATCATTGGTTTAAAACACGTCCGATAGGTAAGGTATCCAACCCCTTATAAATAGACGTTCGTTTCCCTTTCCAACCGATGTGGGATGTTACATCCTTCCCCACTTGAGAGACCAGCATCCTCACTGGCACACCAGCCCAGGCCTTGCTCTAACATTAACTGTAACAAGCAGAAAACTACATCAGATATTGTCTGCTAATACCCCAATCACGGGTTTAAAACGCGTCCGATAGGGAAGATATCCAGAACCTTATAAATAGACTTTTGTTCCCCTTCCCAACCGATATGGGATGTTACAATACTATTTCAATTTCCTATTAAGATAAGCAAGTAGAAGGAGATCTAGACGTATGAAAGACAACTTAGAATGGATAGCTTCGCGAGGTGCCACGCATTCTGCTGCTGCTAGTTGAACAAAGACAACCCATTTCGCGCAGGATGTAGATACATGTTGTTCCTAGTTTATGAGCTTAAATGTAAAAGTCTTTCATGTCTTACACATATGTAATGAAATGGTTCAATGAAATATGAAATATGATTTGATGTTTATTTATCTTTGATTCATATGTATGAACTTCTTATATAGGTTTGAGGTGGTTGTATACAATTCTAAGTCAATAATGATTGAGTGTTATGTTCAACCTAGTCGGATGATTATTCATGCTAATGGACCATACTTATGGACCATACACATTAATACATCATGCTTATGGACCAGTCGCACGACTGAACCAGGAGACTGGATCAGTCGTACGATTGAGACATAAGATTGACTCAGTCGCACGACTGAACCTTCAGTCGTGCGTATGACTCAATCGCATGATTCAGTCGTACGAATGAAAAACCCTAACCTATAAATACCACCTAATTCGTGGAAAAACATAACACTTGAAGAGATATTGCGGATACACATAAACCCTAGCCGTCTAGAACGTCCCAAACAGCCTGTCCAAGTTCATAGTTCGTTCCTGATCGATTCCTACTCGTTCTTAACATTTGTTTCAATCTTATATCGATCGGGTTATCGTTCTCACTGATTGGATCGCCAATCAAATAGGATTCCACACTATTTGATTCGGTATAAACGCAGAATCAGTTAGTACTCCGTACATACATGGTCCCTAACAAGTGGTATCAGAGCTTTGGCTCTTGATTTTGCGTTTGATTCAATTAGAATTGTGTCAAAACTCATGTTTTAACTCAAAAGAGTTATCTTTTTGAGTCCACAGGTGTTTTTCGTCGTTTCTGGGTAAATCGTAATTCGTGTCTAACTGCCAAAAATTCGATTTTTCCAAACACAGCAGCCTTCAATCGCACGAATAGCTCATTCGTACGATTGAACTCATTCGCACACTCCATCAGCACGACTGAACTCAGTCGTATCCTTCATTCGCACGACTGAATCACTTCAGTCGTTTGAGTCCATTCGTCTTGTCCATACGCACGACTGAATCCAATCGCACGATTGAATTCATTCGCACTCTTCATTCGCACGAGTGATCCATACGCATTGTTCATTCACACGATTGAAGTTGTCCTGTTCTCAAAGTACAAAGTTCATACAATGGAAGATCAGTTTACTGCGTTTACTGCTGGGAAGGACTCACGCATCCAGAACCTTCTGCTTCTAGAGAATGAGATAGGAAATCACAATAAACCGCCGAAACTTATAACGTTGGATGACTATCCACAATGGAAACAACGGTTTGAGATTTACCTAAATGGAGTGGATCCAAATCTCTGGACTTCTATAGAGACTGGTTACACGTTACTAGTGAGTGCAAATGGAGTAAAGTTGTCGTTGGGTGGAATGAGCGAGGATCAGAAGATACTCTTCAATGCTGAGAAGAAAGTTTATGCTCTGCTGACTCAGTCAATCCGGAAAGACATCTTTCACCAATTTTCTGAGAACAACCAGGCCAAAAAGTTGTGGGATGCATTGGAGAAGAGATACGAAGGAAATGCAACGTTAAAGGCACTGAAGGCTAAAGCTCTCAAGAAGGAGTTCGATAACTTCTCTTCTATAGGAAACGAGAGCTTAGATGACATCATCGACAGGTTCTACCATCTGATGAGTGAGCTACACACTCATGGTGTAACGACGTCTATGGAAGATAAAGTTTGAAGCTTTGCAGATGGTTTTCCTGAGAAATGGGATGCATTTGTGTCCAACTTGAGACAAAACGAAATACTTGCTACGTTGGACATAAATGACTTCATTTTGAAGTTAAGGGAGGAGGAACTGAGGATGAAGTACAAGTCAAAGAAAGGATCTTACATTCAGAATCCTTCACTATATAACTCAGTTCCCACTCCAACTAGTTCAGGAGCACCACTACAAACAGCGTTCGTGTCTAGTTCCGCGGCTCCTTCCCAAACCACTGCTTCAGGACCAGAAACGTCTGGGTCATCGTCGACTCAATACATAGTGCCTGAAGCCAATACAACGAAGTTGAAGACCGAGAATTTCGGTAATATCACAGTGGAAGTTGCAAAGGAGCATATGGATTTTCTAGCAGCAGTGGTCCAATCGTATGATGGTTTAGTTGCTGGGAAGATCGGAAATTATCATCTTGTAGATGAAGACTACGAGCAGGTTGACGAGAACGAGTTGGAAAGAATGGATATCATGTGGGCTCTAGCAAGTGCAGTTAGACGAGCTAAAAAGTTTGTTAAGAAGACGGGGCAGAATCTAGTAGCCACGAAAGATACGACTTTTGGTTTCGACAAAACCAAGGTCACCTGCTTCAACTATGGTGAAAAGGGGCATTTTAAACGTGAATGTGTGAAGCCCAAGAAGATGGGAAATGGTAACCCATTTCCTACTTTCAACCGTCAAGACAAAGAGATGGTTGGAACTAGTTCTTCAAGTGTAACATCTCGTAATTTTGTTAATTGAAAGTTAATTTTTGTTAAATCTTATAAGACCTATTTATGCTATTTTTGAAATTTGGTGGGCTAATTATGTATAATTTCTTATTTAATTTAAAGTTCTAAGTTATTTAAACAATAATAATGATGATAATAATAACATTACTAACATAACAATAATGATAATAATTGTAAATTATAATGTTAATAACAATAATAATAATTCTACTAATAATAATTAATAATAGTAATAATATTAGTAACAATAATAATATTTAAAATAATAATGATACTTATAGATAATTTATAAAGTTAATAATCTTAAGGTATTTAAAATTTAAGATAATAAAGTTAGGGGGTTGTTTTGTTAACATTGAAACTCCCAAAAGTAAGTTCTAGCATAAAATAACAAAAAACAAAAGTACAGGGACCAAAGATGTAATTAACCAAAACCCAACCCCCCTTTGCCCTTTCACCGCGTTTTTCCGGCCAAAACGGCCGGCCAAGCTCCGGCGAGCCCTTATACACCAAATCAATCGATTTCGTAACCCATAACCGATATGAATCGTTTCACATACGTGTTTCGAACTTGAATGCACCTAATAATTGAGAGTACACGTCGGTTATCAACCCATTTGAAGGCATAACCGAAGCTCGATAAGTTCCAAAACCGTTTGAGCATTAAAGGCCAATAATAATCGAATTAACTTGACACAAACAATCATCTATCAATCTCTAAACGATTGCAATCATCAATTTCACCTGGAATCAACACAAACACCCCTTTCGATTACTCCCTCATCGTGAACCTGCAACTTACTCGAACGCCACTTTCTGAACATCAAGATTCGAAATTCGCAAGGGGTTTTACATCAAAATCATCACACGAAGCTATCCACCGAGTTAATTGAATTATCATCAACGTTTACATCGATTTTGCATCACCCACGGCCGCGAATTGTTCATCATTGGGATCATCCTCAATCCGAACGTAACCGGGTAATTAAGAATGTGAATATGTTCGATTAAGCATGGGGAACAAAAGCCCCATGGTTAATTTGGTTATCATCCTTGATTAAGGGTTCAATTTGATTTGAATCTAAACTAGGGTTCATCCAATTTGGGGGTTTTGCTTAGGTTATGTTTATAAGTTATTACAATAGAGAATAATCGCGGCTGGAAGCCTTTGGTTCACTGGTAAAGCATTAGTCTCCTGAACAGGAGGTCCCCGGTTCGAATCCGGGGAACCTCAAGTATTTTTTTAGGCCTTTTTGGCCTTCAAATTTAATGTTTAAAATTTCTAAAAATTATAAAAAATCATTTCATAAACTTTGTTTCTTTTAAAACCATTTAATCAATTTTCTGTAATTTATTTATAAAAATACCCTTATACTTTTAATTAATATTCTAAAGTTAATAATATAGTTAGTATATTTTTATAAAATTTAGACTTTAAATACTAGTTTAATTTACACAAACTATTATTTCAAACATTGTCTCTAAATTATCATTTAAATTGTGTTCATTTTATTTAATTATAAAATTTATCTAAACTTTATAAATATTACAAAATTATTATAATGTTATTCTTATTCCATATAAAATATAAATAAAATCGTTCCCACAAAAATATAATTGAGTTCTTATTTGACAAATATAATTAACAAAACCCCAAACATCAAGATGATCCCTAGTCCATGATTGATTCATTAACCTTATTGTAAAACTTTAACCTTGTAAGCATATATATTTAGGTGTCTTGTGACGATACATCTTGGAACGACGCTTATTATTATTCTTATTTATCACCTTTCTTGCACTTATTTTGACATGTGAGTTTCCTTGCCCCCTTTTTATCTTTTCACACTATTTTGGGGTGAAACATGATTGCTTATACATGATACACTTATACACATTTGAGACTTGTAAATCACATGCAATTCAACTTATTATTTTTTCATGGTTATTTGTGTATTGTAAGTGATTATATGAGATACATAGTTTGTTTACAATCATTAACTATTGCTAGCCTGGCGACGTCTTAGATCTTTGGGCCTGACAAGCCTATTTGGTGCTAAAGTCGAGGTATTGCCGACTCCTGATGACGTATGCTTGTTCATCATGGGAACCAAATACACTTAGCCAATCTTTTATACTTGTAATCAAGTCGAGGTTTGGTTGTAACGATATGTGTTCTATAACCTTACTTGCTTATGACCTATGACATGAATTGCTACTTGTAACCTTTTTCATATTATGTATGAAAACCTTAGAAACTCACCAACTATTTTTAGTTGACTCTTATTTTTATCATGTTTCAGGTCAACCTCAAGTTTAAAGTGATCTTTTGAAGCATGCAATAATCTAGGACTTGGACCTAGTTAATGAAATAAAAAGTTTACATTATGTTATGTTATGTTTGAACTTATCTCTTGTTTGAGACTTATGGTTGTATTTCATTTTAAGACTTATGATAAATAATATTTGCAATTTAATATGGCGTTATGTGGCTGTGAACAATCTTAACCTTCACATCTCGACGATTCCGCCGTCAAGGTTGGGGTGTGACATCAAGTAAAGAGACTAAGGCACTAACTACTCAAGGTGATGAAGGACAAGACTGGTCCTTCCGATTTGTTTCTCCTGGAGAATCAAATATTGCTTTTGTCAAAGCAGTAGATGATGGGTGTGCTAGTGAAGGTGTGAGTGCAGCTGAGCAAGCGATGTCGGATACCGAAGAAGCTGCGAATGTGGTAAATCACTTGGTTGAGGAAGAGCTCAGAGCAACAAGTTCAGAAACTCCAACAACAGAAGAGTCAATCTCTGCATTGATGGCTGATTCCACTGACTCCTCACAGGTAAGTTCCTTAGATCAATTATTTAATAAACATGATTGTTCTGAATGTGAAAAGTTTAGGGAAAGCATTGATCTAAAATTTGCTAGGTTATTAGAACACAATGATAACTTAGTAAATGACTTACAACTCTGCACTAAAGCTAATCGTATATTAAAACAAAATGACTGCAGTTTTAAAGAAAAGATAGAACTTTTGGGTAAACAACTAAGGGAAACCGAGGTTGTTGCCTTAAATCAATCTAATGATATAAAGTTTTATTTAAATTCATTAGAAGAAACCAAAAAGGAGAAAGCAGTTTTGGAAGTCGAGGTTAATTCATTAAAACAAAAATTGCATAGTTGGGCTAGTTCTTCTCACATAGTACAGAACTTAGTGAAAGAACGAAACAATGGGGAAGGTTTGGGATACAAAGTCGTGCCAACACCACATGAGATTCTTTTGAATACAAAATGTTGACCTATTAATAACAACCCAATTAAGGATCATGTGGTGGCTACTCCTCTAGTTAGTGATCCTGATTCCACGAGTAAGATTGTGAAATCTGACAATAAACAAAAGGAGTCTACTTTGAAAGCAAAAGGCAAGATGCCAGTTGAGAATTTGAATGATGCATTCAAAAGGGTTAATGTAAGGTCAGGTTCACCAACGTCCATTTCAGAACCCAAAATGACTAATCCACTTAACCACAAACGTATTAATCATCAAAGTCCAACCAAAGTGCAAGTTAAAGATGTTCAAAATGTTAAAACAATTCAGTTTGTTAATAAGGATGAAACATCTAAAAGAGTAGTGACAAAACCAAACCAGAAACATCTCACACCTTCACTAAACTCAACATCACACAAAAGTTTTCCTCAATCTGTAGAAGGGAGATCTTGCTACAATTATGGAAAACGAGAACATATTTCTCCTAATTTTCGTTATTATCAGACGCCCAAAAAGAAAATTGAACTTTTTGATGCAAAACCAAGTTCTTCTAAAACAAGATCTAACACTCCACCTAAGAGTGTTAGTGAACCTAAAGTTCAAACCATAAGTCAGGTGTCTGTTTACCACAAACAGGCCTTACACAAGACTGGCTTATGGAAAGAAAAATCAAGTATAGGGTCTGATAGTGAGAACGATAAGAAGAAAGATATGTCCTCATCCTCTAAAGGAAAATGGGTTGAGTTTATGATGTGTGATTCCTCCGGGTCATCCAAGCTAGTTAAGGCTTGGGTCCCAAACCTAAACTAATCATTTCCTTTGTATGTGCAGGGTGTCCGCTACAACGCTATCACTAATACCCGGATTATTGATAGTGGGGCGTCCAGGCACATGACAGGGAATTCGTCTTTCCTTTTCAATGTCAGACAAATTAAAGGAGGACATGTTTCATTTGTTGGGAATAAAGGAGGTTACATCACCGCTCAAGGCGAAGTGGGAAACGAGAAAGTGAAGTTTGACAAGGTCAACTACGTTCAACAACTACAGAACAACTTACTTTCAGTCTCCCAGATCTGTGATAAAGGATTTAAAGTTGTATTTGACAACAAGAGGTGCTACATGTTGAAGAAGGACTATGTGATTAAGGAGGATAAAGTTCTTATGTCAGCTTCAAGATATAACGACTTATATGTCTTGGATCTATCAAAAGCCTCCACAACTTATCACACTGTTCAATGCTTCTTGTCAAAGGCAACTGAGAGGGATTCAATCTCCTGGCATAGGAGAATGGGACACATTAATCCAAGGAAGATGAATCATTTAGTTCAAAATGAGTTAGTGAATGGAGTAACTGTCAATAACTTCCAACTTCCGGATTTTTGTGTAGCATGTAAGAAAGGGAAACAGACCAAGAAGTCTCACAAGTCAAAGAAAGTTCATTCAATTGAACTACCTCTTGAGCTTCTACACATGGATCTGTTTGGCCCTGTCAGTACAAAGAGCATTGCTGGAGATTCTGTAGTGCTTTGTAGTAACGGATGATTACTCAAGATTCTCGTGGGTGATGTTTCTGAAAGCCAAATCAGAAACTTTTGAATCATTCAAACATCTAGTTACTACTTTGGAATCACTCTACAAGCTGAAAGTAAGGCAGATTCGATTAGACAACGACACAGAGTTCAAGCATCAGTGGATGGAGGCATTCTGTAGAGAGAGAGAGGAATATTTCATCAATTTACCTCTGCCTACACTTCACAAATGAATGGCGTTGCTGAAAGAAAAAATCGGAGCCTGATAGAGACTGCCAGGACAATGCTAGCTGACTCAAAACTGCCTATTCAATTCTGGAATGAGGCAGTGGCTAATGCTTGTTACACACTCAATCGAGTCTTAGTGGTCAAACGACATGGGAAAACATGTTATGAACTGCTCCAGCGACGTAAACCCAACTTAGAGTATCTAGAACGGTTTGGCTCACCATGCATGTTGGTGAAGAAAACTCAGACTGGGAAGTTTAGTGAGAAGACAGAAGAAGATATTTTTCTTGGATACAACATACCAGACAAGAGAGTTTATAACAACTCAACGGGTCAGGTAGAAGTGTGGTACAATGTTGATGTTCAAAGATACACCACCCCTTCTACTGGAAAAGGACCCTGATTCTTCTTTGACTATAATGGATTCTTCAAGTCCTTCAATCTACCACCTTCTCCCACTGATGATGAGATTTCTGCTAGGATGATTTACGATGTTCTGAACACTCCACTACCAGACTCGATATCAACGGCTCCATTAGATGATACTTCTAGCCCTTCAGGGGGAGAGCTCGAAGTAAGTGATTCTTCTTCTGATGATGAAGCAGATGAGACTGTAAATGTGGAACAGGAGGAACAGGTTCCCGCAAATGAAAGTACACAAGCATCACATCCTGCTGCCTCTGACACTTCAGAACCTCATACTCCAACAACTTCAGATACTGAACCTGGGTTTCATAATCTGGAAAATGAGGTAGTTATTTCCACCACTCCTGGATCCTGGATAAATGTTTATCATCCCTTGGACTGTCACACCCCCGCTAAAAGCGGAAACACGGGGAGGTAACGAGACCGGGATCGTCATAACACATGGTAAGCGAAAGAGATGCAACATAATAAATGATGACAAGCGTGTCATGACGACACCCGACAACAAGGGGACTTGTGTCGTGTTTAGTCAATGTTCACGACAACATAGCCATAAGCATAAACATGATAATGATTCACATAACCAAATAAGATGAAATTATAATATGAATTCCCACAACCCGGGAACAAGTTTCAAAAGATTGTAATTGTTTACACATATCAACATTGTTCAAAAAGATTGTTTGTCAAAATATGTTAAGTCCCAAAAATGCATCCTAGGGTCTCCACTAAGGCAGCACACCTAGATTCCTGGACTTGCATGATCACCTGAAAAGATATGCTCAAAACGGTCAACATAATTGTTGGTGAGTTTGCAGGTTTAAGTAATAAAATGTAAGTGATGCTGTAATAAGTAAGCGTAATGGAATACCGTGAATACAGTTATATACACAAGTAAAATCACATGACATGAGCTTTGAAACCAAACCTAGCGACGTACACAAAGAAATTGTCGGCATATATTCACCCAAGGGCCCGTTCCTGGGGCCACTGATGGTACCAACTAGTATACCAACGAACAAGGGTGGGGGTGCCAACCCAGTAGTACTACCAATACCTAACCGTCGGTTCCCACACTGGAATAAATAGTTGCAAAGATAGAACCACACAGCAGACCCAAGCACGTATCAGATAAGTACTTGCAACACAGTATCACGTTGATTCCTTGTATGTAAAATGTAAGTAAGTTGTACAGCATTGAAAATGAGTAAGCATACTTTTCCCCCAAGTTGTAAATGATTGAAATATTGTATAAGCGTAAAAAGGGCCCACGAAACTCACTTGTTAAGTGGTAAGTATGTATGATCGATGTATCCAAATGTTGAATGCAAATGAACAGTCAAACACCTATTGACAGTTAAAGCATTAATGATATGAAATAAGCGGGTAATAATGATAGGTCAGTTCGGGTTGTATCGGCTGGGTCGCGTGTAACACACACAAACAGACACACGTACTAGATCTTATGTAGATCCAAGTACTAGACATTGTCGCCATTGTTGATGATGTTTGAGTAAAAGTTTCATTGTTATTGAAGAAGTATTAGTTAAAGATCAATAGTTATAAGTCGGTTGATAGTTGTAAAACGTCAGTTTAATTCGTTTTGAATAGTATTTGTGCCCTTTTTAGCGTTGACTTTAATATTTGTGGCCGAACAATGGCTACTGTGTTAATGTTACCTCAACATCACACGTCATACTTACACCACGCACAAGAAGGAAATCACACACAACAATTACAGTCGCACGACAGGACCAGACGCACGACTCAACCTCCATACGCACGAATCAACCCTCAATCGTGCGAATCAGCTTCATTCGTACAATTGAGCCTTCATTCGTATGACTGGCATTCAGTCGTACCACACAACACCCAATCGCACGACTCAACCTCCATACGCACGAATCAACCTCCAATCGTGCGAATTAGTTACTTTCGTACGATTGAACCTTCATTCGTGCGATTGGACTCGAGTCGTGCGAATCACGCACAATCGCATTCATTCAGTCGGTCACCTGACTCAATCGCACACAATCATTCATACGCATGATTCAATCGCATACCTTCATTCGCACACATGACTCAATCGCATACAAGCACACAGTCGCATGACTCAGTCGCACAACATGCCCAGTCGCACAACTCAGTCGCACGATTGACTCAGACGCATGGCTCAGTCGCACTACTCGCCCAGTCGCACGACTCAATCGCATGACAGACCCAGTCGCCTGGACAGCAGAATCGCGACTGTGGTCGGGCTGAGCAGCCCCCCGGCTGCTCTAAACGCGAGTTTTACACCACAAGGACTTCCAGAAACACTCTACAAACATACACAAACATGAAACACAAGCAGAAAGACCTCACACGCACCCACACGACCTCATGTGTTCAGGTTGAACCCGAACACCCGAAACCCTAGTTTGGACAGCCGTGAATAAGCAAGAAAAGAGACAACCAAGGTCGTCTACCTGCTAGAAAGGAGTAGACTAGGCTGTAGATGAAGTCTAGACGACGAAAACGAGCCTAAACGGGTCGGTTTTAGTGCTAGAATGAAGAAGATGTGTGTGTAGAGAGGATGAAGAGATGAAGAAGATGATGAAAATGGTGATTTAGGGCTGGTAATGGGTTTATATACCCAGCCCAAGTTTGCAAAATTACAAGTTTAGTCCCTGCACTTAACCCCCGAGTTTCCCAAATTTGTTTCGGTTGAAAAACGACTTTATTAGGTTGATTATATTAATTATAAAAATGCATTTAATGATATTTATGACTTAAGAAATGGTTTTATTAGTGACGTTTAATATATATAAAAATGTTATATTTGGCGATTTCGAAGATGAAAGTTTTAAAAGTTTTTAAAGTTAACATATGATTACAACGAAGACCCAAGCACAACAATGATAAGGCACACATGATATCCACATAAAGAGTAAACTAAAAGGAGGAAAGATCGATCAAGGAATAGATAACGGTAAATCACGTTGATTGACGGACCTTAAAGTGACGGATGTCACAGTATCCCCCAGTTGAGAGAATTTCGTCCCGAAATTCAGCTGGAGTTAGGTCCAAGAGTGTCATCCTCAAAAGATATGGATATTTGAGTTTCATATGATCTTCTCGTTCCCATGTAAACTCTGGCCCTCGCTTTGAATTCCACCTTACGCGAACAATAGGTATCCTACTGCGCTTCAGTTGCTTGACCTTTCGATCCATGATCTCAATGGGTTCCTCAACAAAATGAAGCTTTTCATCAATCTTGATTTCCTCAATTGGCACGTGAAGGGATTCGTCGGCCAAACACTTCTTGAGGTTTGATACGTGAAAAGTATCATGCACACCGCTGAGTTCTTGTGGCAACCTTAATCGGTAAGCCACTGGACCAATTCTTTCTGTGATCTCGAATGGTCCAACGTATCTTGGGGCTAACTTCCCTTTCTTTCCAAATCGAACGACTCCTTTCCAAGGGGAGACTTTAAGTAAGACTCGATCCCCAACATTGAATTCTAGAGGCTTTCGACGGTTGTCGGCATAGCTCTTTTGGCGATCTCGTGCGGCTTTAAGTCGGTCTTTGATTTGAAAGATCTTGTCAGTTGTTTCTTGAATGATCTCTGGGTCTGTTAGTTGACTTTCACCAATTTCGGCCCAACAAACGGGAGATCTGCATTTTCTTCCATACAACGCTTCAAATGGAGCACATCCAATGCTTGTATGGTAGCTGTTGTTGTAAGAAAACTCAATCAATGGTAGATGAGCATCCCAACTACCTCCAAAATCGATTACACACACTCTCAACATGTCTTCTAGCGTCTGTATAGTTCGTTCACTTTGGCCATCTGTTTGAGGGTGATAGGCGGTACTCATGTCTAACCGAGTGCCCATCGCTTTCTGTAGTGTCTGCCAAAAACGTGAAGTGAATCGGCTATCACGGTCGGATATGATTGACACCGGCACCCCGTGCCGTGTCACGACCTCTTTGATATACAATCTCGCCAACTTATCCATCTTGTAGTCTTCTCGGATAGGCAAGAAATGTGCTGACTTTGTCATTCGATCCACAATGACCCATATCGAGTCATGACAGCTGCTTGTTCTAGGGAGTTTGGTAATGAAATCCATAGCTATGTTCTCCCATTTCCACTCGGGAGTTTCAGGTTGCTGTAATAATCCCGATGGTTTCTGATGTTCAGCTTTAACTTTCGAACACGTCAAGCATCGGCTGACGTATAAAGGCAATGTCTTTCTTCATGCCTGGCCACCAGTACAGATCCTTGAGATCGTGATACATCTTGTCTGCACCAGGATGAACAGAATATCGCGTCTTGTGGGCTTCATCCATGACTAACGTTTGAACACCTCCCCATCTGGGTACCCATATGCGATCCATGAAGTACTGTATTCCGTCATCCTTGCGAATCATCTGTTTATCTAACCCTCGGAATTCTTCTCCCGCAAGGTTTTTTTCTTTCAACACCTCACTTTGTGTAATTTGGATCTGAGCTTTCAAGTTCGTTTGAATGGTCAATCCCAGCGCTCATGCACGTAGTGGTTTCACACGTTCTTTACGGCTTAAGGCATCAGCCACTACGTTAGCTTTCCCCGGATGATACCGGATTTCACAATCGTAGTCACTAAGAAGCTCTACCCAACGTCGCTGACGTATGTTAAGTTCCTTCTGATCCAAAATATGTTGGAGGCTCTTATGATCAGTGAAGATGATGCATTTGGTTCCATACAAGTAATGCCTCCAAATCTTGAGTGCAATACTACAGCGCCCAACTCAAGATCATGAGTTATGTAGTTCTTTTCGTGCACTTTAAGCTGTCGCGAAGCGTAGGCAATCATCTTATCCTTCTGCATTAGTACGCAACCCAATCCCTGATGTGAAGCATCGCAGTATACCACAAAATCATCAGTTCCGTCTGGGAGGGACAGTTAGGCGCGTTGCACAACTTCTCTTTCAACGTTTGGAACGCCTGTTCTTGTGCATGTCCCCAATCAAACTTCTTGTCTTTCTGAGTAAGCAGGGTTAATGGTTGCGCGATCTTTGAAAAATTCGCGATGAAGCGACGATAATAACCGGCCAATCCTAAAAATTGTCGTATCTCTGATGGTGTTTGGGGCGTATCCCACTTCTTCACCGCTTCGATCTTGCCGGGATCTACATGAATCCCGTCCTCATTAACCACATGACCCAAAAACTTCACTTCCCCCAACCAAAATTCACACTTCGAGAACTTGGCGAAATGTTTCTCTTCCCGAAGCAGCTCCAGAATTGCCCGAAGATGTTCTTCGTGATCCTCTTTTGATCGGGAGTAGATAAGTATATCGTCTATGAACACGATCAAAAACTTATCCAAGTAAGGTTTGCACACCCGATTCATTAGATCCATAAACACAGCTGGTGCGTTAGTCAGCCCAAACGGCATGACCAAGAACTCATAGTGCCCATAACGAGTCCTAAACGCTGTTTTCGGTATGTCGTTCTCGAAAACCGTTAGCTGATGATAACCTGAACGAAGATCGATCTTTGAAAAATACGAAGCTCCCTGTAGTTGGTCAAATAAATCGTCGATCCTGGGGAGAGGATATCGATTCTTCACAGTCAACTTGTTCAGTTCACGGTAATCGATGCATATGCGGAACGATCCGTCCTTCTTCTTGACAAATAGTACCGGCGCTCCCCACGGTGAATGACTCGGTCGAATAAAACCCTTCTCTAGTAGTTCCTGTAACTGGCTGGATAACTCTTGCATCTCAGATGGCGCTAGCCGATAAGGCGTCTTCGCTACCGGTGTAGCTCCAGGAACCAACTCTATACGGAATTCCACCTGTCGTGGAGAAGGCAAACCAGACAAGTCATCTGGAAATACATCTGGGTAATCCCGTACCACTGGAATATCTACTATTTTCCTCTCTTTGTCCTTCTTTTCAACCACGTGAGCCAGAAAAGCGTAGCACTGCTTTCGTAAACTCTGGCGTGCTTTCATGCAGGAAATAAGCTTTAAGTTCCTTCCAGGTCGTTCTCCTTGAATCTTGAGTACTTCCCCATTTGGCATAGGGATTCGTACCACTTTGTCCCGACAGACAATCTCTGCTCCATTTTGCGACAACCAATCCATGCCCACAATCACATCAAAGCTTCCTAGCTCGAAGGGTATCAAGTCTACATCGAAGGCATGGTCCTCCAATGTTAACGAGCACTTCCTAATGATCTCATCGGCCTGAACAACTCTACCATTGGCCAATTCTATAGAGTAGCTAGTTTCTAGCCTACTAGGACTCAAATCAAGCAATTGCACAAACTCAGAAGATATAAAGCTATTGTCTGCTCCAGTATCAAATAATATAGATGCAAAGTGATGATTGAGTAAGTGCGTACCCGTGACAACATTCGGGTCCTGACGAGCATCGTTGGCTCCGATGACAAATGCACGTCCCCGAGCTGCATTCCCTTGAGTAGTCGGGCCTTGATTCCCAGCTATAGCCATCACTTGCTGCTGGTTGTTCCCCTGTTGACCCGGTGCCTGATTCAGCCTGGGGCACATGTTTCTGTAATGATCAGGGCTTCCACACTCAAAACAAGCCCTTGCATTCCCGGCGGGGTTAACCGCGTTGACGGGTGCCACCAGATTCGACGCAGTTCTACAATCTCTTGCCAAATGCCCCGGCGCCTACAGTTCGCGCACACCCGGCACTGCACTCCTGGGGGATGATGATAGTTGCACCTGTCATATTTGGGGTGCGGCCCCGCATACTCTCTTTTGGCCTGAGACACGGCCACAAAATTCCTGGTCCTCTTGACCCTCTTATCAAACTTCCTGGCACTCGGCCGGCTCGATTCCCCAACATCCTTTCACTTCTCTGCTCCTCTGCCCAAAACCCCTGTTCTCACCATCTCATCAGTCAAAGCGCCTGCCTTCAGAATTGCGCTCTGAATAGTAGGAGGAGCAGCTGCTGTAACCATCGCTCTAATTTGAGGCGCAAGTCCCCAAATGTACCTCTCAATCCTCTTTGATTCCGGCATGACCAGATGCGGAACCAACCTTGCCAGCTCGTGAAAACGATCCGTATAAGCTGCATGCCCGGCCCCCACCATGGCATGATTCCAGAACTCATGCTCCAATTTCTGCATTTCATTAAGGGGGCAGTATTCCTCGGTGATCAATGCTTTAAACTCATCCCATGACATCTGCATCACAGATTCTCTTCCTCTAGCTTGAACCTGGGTGTTCCACCAGGTTAGAGCCTTACCCTGCAGTGAACAGGTGGCATATTTGATTCTCTGACTGTCGAGGCACTCACTGATGTCAATCACTGCCTCCATCTGTTCTAGCCACCTAGTTAGGGCTATCGCCCCACCTTTCCCATTGAATTCCCTAGGTTTGCAAGCCAAAAACTCCTTGTACGAACACCCCCGTCTTGCATTTACAACCCCAGTTTCGATATCGGCTGTACCACCATTTCCGGTCTCCTGGTTGCTTTTGTTTCCGGTCGGGTTTCCGTTTCCCACCTCAGTTTCGATCCCACCATGGGCTCTTTCTCCATTGTCTCCATCATCATTGCCACCATCCCCGTGAGGGTGGTGTTGCTGGAGTGCGTCGCTCACTTGGGCCACGATAGTAGGAATCAGTGCGGCCAACTGTTGAGCGATCAGGGCTGCCATGTCGGCGTTCCCTGTTCCCTGACTGATACTGGCAGGAGCATCACTTGTCCTTGGTGCTCTGCCTCTGCCTCTGCCCCTTGGGGCTTCACTCCCGCCACTATTGCTGCGGGTAACTCTTCGAGGCGGCATTTTCTAATCATAGGAAAAGTAAACACATAAGCTTAAATCATTTCAAAGTGTATTATCCATAACACTCATCAAGTCCAGTATTCCCAAGTTAATATCACACTTATTATCATCACACATCGCATACAATTCGTGTAGTTCTCACACCATGAATTGTTAATGTCTCAACAATAGTCCATCATAACAGTTGTAAGTCCATGTATATAATCACGTTTAGTCTAGTGGAGGTTGTCTATTTCCTCCTCTTTCGAGGTTTCAGACATAGCCTCCTCAGGGTTAATCTCAATGTCCAAGGTCAAGCGCAATAATATGATCTGTGAAGACCTCTTCGGGTTCAATACCCGGATTTGTTAAACCAACTTGGCACGCAGAGGGAACGGAAGATCCAATAGAAGCATCCCTGTAACTCCAGGATAATCAAACTTGAATCAAATCATGAAGAATTAGATCAAAATATGATAATCACAATCAAAACCCCTTTGATCTCTCTTGATTGCTAATAATATTGTTTACAAGTAAATCCCTCAATCAATTGGTCATTCAACCATTAACCAACACTAATGACAATTAACCTATTTATAGTCTAGACTAATTTCACTAATTACACTTAACCCCCTAGACTTAGGCTAATTAATACAAAATTACATATTAAGCATAAAAATGACTAAAAACAAGATAAAATATATTTTGTTCACACAAAATATATTTATTACAATAAAACTCCTAGTCATCTAAATGTTCAATGTCTCGACTCGGTTCTTCGTCTTGAACGTGTCGGATTTGACTTTTGTTGACTTTGACCGTGACGTTGACTTTGGTTGACTTTCACTGTGTTGATAATATAGACTATCTTTTCCAGCTCCAACAATACTCCCCCTTAGTCTATCATTATCAACGTCTTCATACGAATTCAGCATCGAGAAGTCAACAATAGAAAGATCTTCAATTTGAATCTTTCTGAATCTGATGAGAAAGATTTTTTCATCTCATAAGCTCCCCCTATTTATATGCTCCCCCTTTTCGAGTGCAAGCTTTACATGGATATTGGAACAGGTTTCCCAAATCTTTAATCTTGAGTGCTTCAGAAGATGTAGGAGGAGGATTCCTAGCTCGGTATCTTCTGCAAACTTGAGGAACAAGCTCTCTGATCAGGTACACTGCTTAACTGATGATCGACCATCACTTAAAACAAAATCTGAAACACATTCACAAACACAATCTCGACATTTCTAATTAGATCATTTCATTTTAACAAAATAAACCCGTGTTTATTTAGTGTGTGAAAAACAAGCGAACCCGTGTTCGTTTGTGCGCAATTTCCGTGAAATGCATGAAAATGATAAAATTGTAACAGCATAATATGGAAGACCTAAAAGAAATTTTGAACAAAAATTTATTATATATTTTTTATTTTTATTATATACATTTATTATAACATTTTTTTAATCTATATTTTTATTTTTATAACCGAGAACTGAATCGATCATGAGATCACATCCTCAAGATATACTTTAGCACAAAGATGAATTTAATCATCGACAAGCAATGAGATCACACTGATAACTGAATCTAATAACAATCTTTGAATGATTTTTGGAATTTTCAAACAGATCAATAACAATTGCTGGTATGTTTGTCCACTTAACATACACGAGATATAATATGCATACAGATCCTAGCATGCAAATCTACATGAAGGTTCCTAGGTTATAGTCTAGGTCAAGCGTATTGCCTAATTCTCTATAACCAATGGCTCTGATACCAATCTGTCACACCCCCGCTAAAAGCGGAAACACGGGGATGTAATGAGACCGGGATCGTCATAACACATGGTAAGCGATATAGATGCAATATAATAAATGATGACAAGCCTGTCATGACGACACCCGACAACAAGGGGACTTGTGTCGTGTTTAGTCAATGTTCACGACAACATAGCCATAAGCATAAACATGATAATGATTCACATAACCAAATAAGATGAAATTATACACAACCCGGGAACAAGTTTCAAAAGATTGTAATTGTTTACACATATCAACATTGTTCAAAAAGATTGTTTGTCAAAATATGTTAAGTCCCAAAAATGCATCCTAGGGTCTCCACTAAGGCAGCACACCTAGATTCCTGAACTTGCATGATCACCTGAAAAGATATGCTCAAAACGGTCAATATAATTGTTGGTGAGCTCGCAGGTTTAAGTAATAAAATGTAAGTGATGCTGTAATAAGTAAGCGTAATGGAATACCGTGAATACAGTTATATACACAAGTAAAATCACATGACATGAGCTTTGCAACCAAACCTAGCGACGTACACAAAGAAACTGTCGGCATATATTCACCCAAGGGCCCGTTCCTGGGGCCACTGATGGTACCAACTAGTATACCAACGAACAAGGTGGGGGTGTCAACCCAGTAGTACTACCAATACCTAACCGTCGGTTCCCACACTGGAATTAAATAGTTGCAAAGATAGAACCACACAACAGACCCAAGCATGTATCAGATAAGTACTTGCAACACAGTATCACGTTGATTCCTTGTATGTAAAATGTAAGTAAGTTGTACAGTATTGAAAATGAGTAAGCATACTTTTCCCCCAAGTTGTAAATGATTGAAATATTGTATAAGCGTAAAAAGGGGCCACGTAACTCACTTGTTAAGTGGTAAGTATGTATGATCGATGCATCCAAATTTTGAATGCAAATGAACAGTCAAACACCTATTAGCAGTTATTGTTAAGCATTAATTATATAAAATAAGCGCGTAATAATGATAGGTCGGTTCGGGTTGTATCGGCTGGGTCGCGTGTAACACACACAAATAGACACACGTACTAGATCTTATGTAGATTCAAGTACTAGACATTGTCGCCATTGTTGATGATGTTTGAGTAAAAGTTTCATTGTTATTGAAGAAGTATTAGTTAAAGATCAATAGTTATAAGTCGGTTGATAGTTGTAAAACGTCAGTTTAATTCGTTTTGAATAGTATTTGTGCCCTTTTTAGCGTTGACTTTAATATTTGTGGCCGAACAATGGCTACTGTGTTAATGTTACCTCAACATCACACGTCATACTCACACCACGCACAAGAAGGAAATCACACACAACAATTACAGTCGCACGACAGGACCAGACGCACGACTCAACCTCCATACGCACGAATCAACCCTCAATCGTGCGAATCAGCTTCATTCGTACGATTGAGCCTTCATTCGTATGACTGGCATTCAGTCGTACCACACAACACCCAATCGCACGACTCAACATCCATACGCACGAATCAACCTCCAATCGTGCGGAATTAGTTACTTTCGTACGATTGAACCTTCATTCGTGCGATTGGACTCGAGTCGTGCGAATCACGCACAATCGCATTCATTCAGTCGGTCACCTGACTCAATCGCACACAATCATTCATACGCATGATTCAATCGTATACCTTCATTCGCACACATGACTCAATCGCATACAAGCACACAGTCGCATGACTCAGTCGCTCAACATGCCAGGTCGCACAACTCAGTCTCACGATTGACTCAGACGCATGGCTCAGTCGCACGACTCGCCCAGTCGCACGACTCAATCGCTTGACATACATTGGTCGCCTGGACAGCAGAATCGCGACTGTGGTCGGGCTGAGCAGCCCCCCGGTTGCTCTAAACGCGAGTTTTACACCACAAGGACTTCCAGAAACACTCTACAAACATACACAAACATGAAACACAAGCAGAAAGACCTCACACGCACCCACACGACCTCATGTGTTCGGGTTGAAACCGAACACCCGAAACCCTAGTTTGGACAGCCGTGAATAAGCAAGAAAAGAGACAACCAAGGTCGTCTACCTGCTAGAAAGGAGTAGACTAGGCTGTAGATGAAGTCTAGACGACGAAAACGAGCCTAAACGGGTCGGTTTGGGTGCTAGAATGAAGAAGATGTGTGTGTAGAGAGGATGAAGAGATGAAGAAGATGATGAAAATGGTGAATTAGGGCTGGTAATGGGTTTATATACCCAGCCCAAGTGTGCAAAATTACAAGTTTAGTCCCTGCACTTAACCCCCGAGTTTCCCAAATTTGTTTCGGTTGAAAAACGACTTTATTAGGTTGATTATATTAATTATAAAAATGCATTTAATGATATTTATGACTTAAGAAATGGTTTTATTAGTGACGTTTAATATATATAAAAATGTTATATTTGGCGATTTCGAAGATAAAAGTTTTAAAAGTTTTTAAAGTTAACATATGATTACAACGAAGACACAAGCACAACAATGATAAAGCACACATGATATCCACATAAAGAGTAAACTAAAAGGAGGAAAGATCGATCGAGGAATAGTTAACGGTAAATCACGTTGATTGACGGTCTATAAAGTGACGGATGTCACATGGACAGCGTCATTGGAGATGTTCGATCTGGAGTACAAACAAGAAATCAGCTATACTCGGCTGATTATGCCTCAGTCATGGAAAAAGGATAACTTCACGATGGTGCATATCGATGTTTTGTGTCTCAATTTCAGCCAAAATATGTGAGTGAAGCGCTAAACTATGAGGCATGGGTCAGTGCAATGCAAGAAGAACTCCTACAGTTCAAGAAGCTAGGAGTATGGACCCTTGTGGACAGACCAAAAGGTGCTAAGGTGATTGGCACGAAATGGGTCTTGAAATGCAAGAAAGATGACCAAGGGGTCATAATTCGGAATAAGGCTCGGCTTGTGGTTCAAGGATTCAGACAAGTCGAAGGCATTGACTACAATGAAGTGTTTGCACCTGTGGCTCGGATGGAAGCAATTCGTATCTTTCTAGCCTATGCATCCTACATGAAGATTAAAGTCTTTCAACTAGATGTAAAAAGTGCATTCCTTCATGGTGAAATCCGTGAGACAGTCTACGTCAGTCAACCCGAAGGATTCGAGGATCCTTATCATCGGGATAGAGTTTACAAACTGGACAAGCCTCTCTACGGGCTCCATCAAGCCCCTAGAGCCTGGTATGAGAAACTCTCAACTCATCTAGTGAAACATGGTTTTCGCAGAGGAGTTATTGACTGTACGTTATTCATCAAAGAAAAAGATGGTGATTTACTGCTGATACAGATATATGTGGACGACATAATCTTCGGTTCTAAGAATGAAGAATTATGTAACGAATTTGAGTCTGTAATGAAAGCAGAGTTTGAGATGAGTGCTATGGGTGACATGAAGTTCTTTCTTGGCTTACAGGTGGATCAGACACCCAAAGGAATATTCCTGCATCAGACCAAATATGTAGGTGATATCCTCAGTCGGTTCAACATGGAGAATGCTTCAGTTGCTGGAACTCCACTTGCCACTAACCACGATATGGCACCTAACAAAAATGGTGATCTGGTTGATGCTACAATGTACAGAGGAATGATCAGATCCCTAATGTACCTCACAGCCTCTCGTTCTGATATTATGTACGCAACGTGTCTTTGTTCCAGATATCAGGCAAAACCAAAAGTGAATCATCTCATCAGAGTTAAACGGATCTTTCGGTATCTGAAGGGTACTCCAACACTCGGGTTGTGGTATCCTCATGATGATGACTTTGAGCTTACAGCGTATAGTGACTCGGACTATGGTGGTTGCAAGATGAATTACAAGTCAACATCTGCGGGATGTCAGTTCTTTGGTAGACGGTTAGTCACCTGGCAATGTAAGAAGCAGAAATCAGTTGCTTTGTCAACTTGTGAAGCTGAATATGTTGCTGCTGGAAGTTGTTGTTCTCAAATCATTTGGATTCAATAGCAAATGCGCGACTACGGTTTGCAATTTTCTAACACCCCTATTTTTGTTGATAATTCTGCTGCTATCGCCGTCACCAAAAATCCAGTCCAACATCTTAAAACAAAAACACATCGGTATTAAATATCACTTTATACGTGACTGTTTTGAAAAGAAATTAATCGGTGTTGTTTAAATTAATATGGATTTTTAACGCGCCTACCTCTACACAAAAGCATTTGATAAATCGCGGTTTTTATATCTGTTAGAGGTTAATGGCGTGAAAAATAAAAGTGAAGTGATTCTAGAAGATGAAAGTGCGTAGTTCGACATGTTTTTAGTTTCTTTTTTATTTATTTTATTTTCCTATCTATTAAAATCCAATAACACAAAAGAGAGAAGAGAAGATGTCAGCAGTCGGTGTTGCTTTTGTGGGGTAGTCAAGAGCATCTGACTATTTATGGGCCAATCAAGTTATATTCATCCGTACAGAGAGGATTCTGATTCTTAGGGGGAATCAATGTATAGAGAAATTGAAGACACAATCAGAAAGTGATGATTTGAGCTGGTTTCTGATGATGAATCTGCGTGCATGCTGATTTGTTTGAGATTGTCAGCTGTGGATTGGAACCTTCTACTTTTTGCCCAATACAGCGTATGAAGACGCTAGGAGAGCACAATGTTTATATATTGGGATATGCTGAATTTGAGGAGGAATTTCTGCAGGTTTAATGTTAATCAAGTTAGCCTGTGTGAAGATTGGAGCAATGGAAAACTGTTCATGTCATTATCTGGAAAAATCAGTTAAATGGGGAATCTTGCTGCTATGATGGTGTTCTGCAAAGTAAACGAAAGTTATTGTGCCTAAATTCATTTTGAGGGATATTGTAGCAACCTGACGGATCAGCAACGTTGGCTAATATGGTTTTTTGTTTGATTATATTGGAAACCAGAGCAAAGATTGACTGAAGATTGTAAGAGGTGTTATCTACTATTCGCAAGCAACGTCCAAGGGGGAATTAACTGATTATGCGTTTATACCGAACCGTGTGCGGACGGAGTACTAATTGATTCTGCGTTTATACCGGATCAAATAGTGCGAAATCCTATTTGATTGGCGATCTAATCAGTGAGAATGATAACCTGATCGATATAAGATTGAAACAAACATTAAGAACGAGTAGGAATCGATCAGGGACGAACTATGAACTTGGACAGGCTATTTGGGACGTTCTGGACGGCTAGGGTTTATGTGTATTCGTAATATCTCTTCCAGTGTTCTAACTACATTCATCTATTCTGGAAGTCCAACGAATAATGGGGTATCCATCGAACTTATTTGACAAAAGAACCTCAGGGTGAATGTGCTTTGCTCATCCTCAAATCTGTGCAAGAGGCAGTTCCAGAAATTTTTTTTTGGTCTGGAACATCGTTCATTCGTATGGCATAGAGGAAAAATATCACATTCGTGTGAATGGATGATACGAATGATATATTCGTGCGACTGGTCATAAGACTGGTCCAGTAGTATGACTGGACATAAGACTGGTCCAGTAGCACGACTGGACATAAGACTGGTCCAGTAGCATGACTGAACATAAGACTGGTTTAGTCGTATGACTGGACATAAGACGGGTCCAGTCACATGACTGAACATAAGACTGGACATAAGACTGGTCCAGTCGCACGACTGGACATAAGACTGGTCCAGTCGCACGACTGGACATAAGACTGGTCCAGTCGCATGGTCCAGTCGTATGAGCGGATCTGCACGCAGATTTTTAGATCTGCAGCCGCCATGGGTGCCAAAAACCCTAATCTGATGAATTTTACATGAACTGAAACAAAATTGACATCATAAGATTCGCAAGGGTGATAAGAACGTGATTCCGAGTTTGATTTTAACCAAGAAACAACACACGTAACAAGATCTGAGCAAAACACGAAGAACACGAAGTGGTTTAACGTCAAAGAACATGAAATAGATCCAGAAATCAACAGCTCGGGTTGCTAGAATGATTGTTAGATCATTCTGTAACCGGCTCTGATACCAATTGTGAAGTCGCTGGATCGGTTGACATCCGAGTGTGTTCTTGACGGAAGGAAAAAAACCAAGAGACAAACAAGAGAACGATAAATAATAGAATGGTTTCATTGATAAAACCTAATGATTACAAGCTCGTTAAACAGAAGAATCATCACTCTTGGCAAGGGAGATCGAGCATGATCTCCCCTCTCATCCGGCAGCACCTAGGCCCCAGGCACACTCTCAAAACCTTACCTCTCTACACAATGAAACTGGTATTTATAGGTCTCAGCCCATATCAGATGCGACTGGGCCCATTCGTACGATTGGACCATGCGTATAGTTCAATCGTACGACTGGACCATACTTATGGTTCAGTCTTACGAATGGCCCAATAGCATCTCTCAGTCGCACGACTGGTCCATTAGCATGGCTTAGTCGTACAACTGAGTCTTATTCGTATATGCTCCTGTGAATGACTCAGTTTCATGTGTTTATAACATATCAGGTGTATTACATTAAGCCTAGACTATTCGTCAAGCGACGGACACACTATATATGACTATATATGCGACAACACCGAAATGGGTGAGTTTTTCATTTTAAAAGGTACTCACTTCTTTTAGATATAGCTTATCCGATGCGACCAGTACATGATTCCACAAGGGACTTAAACTGTAGGTCCAAGCATGGTTTTCGATGTCGATATGTTTCATTTGAAATTCCCTCTTTAGTAGTTTAATAGTGTGGTTTTTATCTCCTTTGGAAATCTTGTGATGTTAGATCTTTAACATAAAATGATATACTAATTCTTTTGATAACACTCATGAAGTGACTGTATCACATTTGTATCCTTTCTTTTCCTGATATTCACTAAGTCGATTTTACCACATATGACCCTATACTTGAGATCGTATAAATATCTCCTAAGTTTGACAACACACTTTTCAAAGGTATTAGTTTTGATGCTTCAACTATTTTTAATCCCTTAAGGATTTTCATATGTATGTCATTGCAAGTGTCTTGTATAAGTATGTGGTTACGATATTTATAATCTCATCTAAAGTCTTTTTGACCTAGCGTCACGCAATAGAGATCTAAGGATTACCATTGGGTTGTTAACAAGTCATCTGAAAATATTTTTAACGGATACTCTAGACATATAGGTTTATGAAAAATTTATAGAAAGAAAAACCATAAAGAATTCATATGTTAGTATATTGAAAATAATAAAACAATATATGATATTTAGCATAACAACTTTCTATAGAGAAGAGGTAGCTCATTGATGAGATAAGGATCAATCTATTACACCCCGACATGGTGGGTCGAAACAACGATTACGCGAAAATAACATAACATGTAACAAATACTAAAGATTCATTTAATGATCATCGTAATCCATTGATAATTCTAAAATTATGACAAAAATCGCCCTTCCTAAGGCACTTTTTACCTATACCCAAAACGTGTTCTTCTAAGGACACTACATAACCATCAAATTTGCCCATGTGAAGACTATAACATTTTGTCTACAGAAGTCACTAACACATAAATGTAGTTATCACAATAGATCCATGGTTGGCGCTCACACATACAACCAATAGCACCAAAACTCAAAAGAATCCCATCCATCCACTATCCTAAATGCGATGACCCAACAATACGACATCCTTAATTGCTTGAAAGCATGTTAAAAATGTCAACTAATGTTGGTGAGTTTGTAGGTTTAATAAAAACAAATAAACAATAAAGTATGATGCATATTAAGTAATTCCACAACCAACAATGTATGTAACATCCGAATCCCCAAACCAACTATTAAGCAACTAAATTCTTATTACTTATACCCTGTCATAAACATAGATATAAATGCACATAAAAACAGATAATATGCCGCAATGACTAACAAATCTTAGTGGGGCTTCCCTAGCATGGAGATTATCAAGTAGTACTACTCATATGATCGATTGGCTCGACTTGAGTTAATGGTTGTGTAACACAATAACAAAGCAGGGCACAACCGACAATAAACAACATGTTTCATTTAATAACACATCATAAAGTAATACATAAATGTTTCTAAAAAGATTAAACTGAAAACGGGACTATGGAACTCACTTCAGTCCAGCAATACCAAAGATATAATTTGATTGATATGACGATCCTATACTTGTTTAATACGTTACAAATTTGTAATACACAAAGAATTACGTCTTAATTTCTTAATTTGAAGATTAAAGTTTAATAACACAATAACATAAAGATTAAAAGCTGATGACCAAACTACATGTTTTTAACAAAAATTAACTAAAGTATTATTAATATTACAATAAATAATATTCATCTAAATTTATTCATAATGCTTAAGTAATTTATGCTTAAGTCTTTAATTACACTTAAAGATTGAAAACATTTTAAACTAATGCTTAATTATAGAATATTATTAGTAAAAAAAATTCTATAAATATTTTATAAATTCTATATTACTAGAAACTTAATGAAAATAGAGAAATTTTATATTTTTTGCATATATTTTCTATTTTAATTATTTTTGTTTTTACCAGACATATAAAATAATAAAATTAGGTTATAATAATAAAATTTATTTTTTCATAAAAAAATAGGTTACCTATGCCCAATGTACTTCAACCAGTAAATTGTCCCACACTTTGTTGCGACGTTAAAACGTAAAGTAATTGGAATTTATACCGTCTAATTATAAGATATTATATTTGACATGACTGATTTCCGAATAAAATTACATCAAAATGTAAACCAATTGAAAACGTACACAAAAATAAGCATGAAAACATATTATATTTGACCAGACATATTTCTGAAAAAATTTACGCTGAAACGTAAACCAATTGAATTTACACAGACATGTACATAAAAATAAGCACATAAGAAAATAGTGTGTCTTTTAAGTTAAAGAATGGTATGGTACGTTGTGGCGGTATCAAAATACAAAATAACTTGAATTTACATCTTCTAGTGAGAACATATTATATTGACTTGACTCATTTCTAAACAAATGTCAAAATGTAGACCAACTGATAACGTACATAAAAGTAAGCACGAAAACGTATTATATTGACCTGGCTCTTTTTTGGAAAAATATAATTTACATCAAAACATTGACCAGCTGAAAGCATACATGAAAATAAGAATAAAAACGTATTATATTTGACCCAACTTAAGTTACGTCGAAATATAACCAACTTGAATTTATACCGACACATACATAAAAATAATCACATAAGAAAATAGTGTTTTTAAGTTGAAAAACGGCATGGCGTGTTGCGGCGTTATCGAAACGTAAAATAACTCGAATTTATACAGTCTAATGAGAACAAATTATATTGGCCCGATTCCTTTCCGAACAAAATTTACGTCAAAATGTTGATCAACTGAAAACATACATAAAAATAAGCACAAAAGCATTATATTTTAATCGACTCATTTTTAAAAATAATAATACATCAAACGTAGACTAGCCGGAATTTTACGTAAGAAAATAAACACAAAAAACGTATTATATCTGACTCAACTCAAGTCCGAGACGAATTTACGTCAAAAAGTAAATCAACTTTAATCTATACCAACACGTATATTATAATAAACACGTAAAACGCAATTACAAATTCTTTAGAAAGTTAAAAAAATGTAAGCGTCAATGCTGAAACATGAAGGGTAAAAATATATAAAAAACACATACAGACAGACGGATAAAAAAATAAAAAAGCTCACTCTTTATCTCTAGTTGCTAATTGTATCATAGATAACTAGTTTTTTCTGCCGCGCGTTGTCGCGGCTATTCAAGTTTTAACATAACCCTAAACCAAAAGCGAAATGAAGGTTTGAAACCATAAAATCAGCAAAACACACAAAGTAAAACACACCAAAACCCTAAATCCATAACACACAAGAATATTTAGAACCCCAAACTAAATCAAAACCCAACCCCATACACAAAACAAACGAAAATCAAAGCCGCAAGAAGGCAACAGTCAAAAATAGAAAACCGACGAAAACCAAAGCCCCAAAAAAGCAAACAAAAGGAAAACACAAACCTTAATAGCAAGGATCGTTAGGGTATCGATAACGAAAGAAAGAAGTAGGAACCCGAGAAAGACAACGACAACGAACATAATCGAAACACACATCAAAGAGACGTGCCCGGACACAAAAAACTTACAAGAAAAACCTCACCCTTAAACCTCGAATGCACACCCCAAACAAACTGTATAAAAACACATACAAATACAAAACAAACTAAAAAAATAAAATGCAAACCCATCACCGACCAAATGGTTTAATTAGAATAGTAATATGACCAAATATTATTTTTTGTTATATTTTGTGATTTATTTGTAGTTTTAGTCATTATATTATCATTGTAAAGCTTAAAGTTCAAAATCTAATCATTTAACTCTTAAAATATAAAACTTTACTAGGTATAATAGAGTCCTACTTCAAGCTAGGCATCACGATCCTCCTTGAGGTAGACAACGTAGAGTCTTATCTTATATGGTAGGTATTATAGTGTCTTGATGCCTATGATTACAAGTTTAATGTTTGCTGCTATGTATCACCGATTAATGTTACAAGTATGTGCTTACTAGTGAACTATTTTACTAGATGATTTATTAGATATGGATATATGATTACC